>PVJS01000962.1:0-109393 GCA_004027185.1 Glis glis
CCCGGTTTCAAAATAAAGTATAAAAAAATAGGGCCGGGGGTGTAGCGCGGAGGTAGAACGCCCCTGGGTTCAATCCCCGGTACCGCAAAAACAAAAACAAACCAACCAACAAACAAAAAAACACGTAAAGAGCGCAAAATTCAGACAGGTCGGGACAAGGCAAGGGTAAACACACGCTTAAAACGCCCGGAGGTGCCGGTTTCCCATCTTCAGGGAAGTTAGGATGCTATCAGGACCGAGGAAGAGGTCTGTCTACCTTGGAAAAATAAGGACAATAAGTCAGCGACGCTCAATGAGTGGGGGCCCGTCCTGAGCTAAACACCCACTGGGGGATTTGGGGACACGGTGTGCAGGACAGAGGCGCCAGAGCCCCGGGGCCGCGTTCTCCCTGGAATGAAAGGACCCCTCGGGCCGAGCGCCCCCAAACCCAGCGCCCCAACGACCTGCGCTCACACGCTGGCGGTCGCGGCACCAGAAGGGCGGGCTCGGCCAGGACCGGAGCGGGACTCTGCGCACCCATCGAAAGCCCGCAAGGACCTACCGAACTCCTGCCGCACCGCGCTCGGAGGACCTGCGGCGGGAACGGAGCCTCGTGGGCTTCCGTCTGTCAGCGCGGTGACAGACAGGCACAGCCTTGCGCATGCGCAGGGCTGGGAGGGACGCTCAGGTACCGCCCATGCCCAGCGCTCTAGGATTGGCCCAGATCTCCTCTGCGGCTTCCTATTGGTCGTGGACGCCGAGCATGCGCGCTAGGCCGTGCGCGTGTGTGCTGGTTTAGCGCAGTCCTGGTGGCTTGGGGTGTCCCTGCTTGAGCCCCGCTGGTGAGCTCTGGCGCAGGGGTTCCCGGGTTTGGACCGCTCGTCCCGCACAGGTCCGAGGTGGAAGCGGCCCGAGGTCTGCGTGCACAGCTGAGTTGCACGCCTGGTCCCCTCGCACCGGGGCGCGGACCCGGAGCTGAGTCCTGGTCCCGGGCGCGTCCTGCCTCGGCATTGGCCCCAGACGCCGGGGAGCGGGCGCCGGGAGGCGAGCTGCGGACCCTCCGGTCTCCAGCGCATCCGCGGTGCCGGGAACCTCCGGCGAGACGCGGGGACGGCGCCTGCTGTACTGGGTGGGAGGGTGAAGGGCAGGGACCCCGAGGTGCCCGGGATAGCCTGTGGCTGCTGGGAGGGGACAGAGGTGTTAGCTGTAGTGTGAAGGAGGGTGTCATCACGTTTTCCTTGTTCTCGATGAGCCCTAAGTGTGTAGTGTCTTCATATTGTTCACTTATCCGTTTAACCAGTTAACTTACTAAGCACTAAGCACCTTGTATGCCAGTGCTCTTCTGATCATGACAGCGTGATTGTGTGTGTGTGTGTGTGTGTGTGTGTGTGTGTGTTTATTTGTCCTTTGGCCAGAGGAGTATAACACTGGAGGTGGCTCATTTACCAAAAGCCAGTATTTGGGGTTGTTTTTCCGTTTAAATTTGTGTCTACAAATTGACAGTACTCCAGGATTAGGTTAGTCACTGTTTGAATATGGAAAAAAAATCCTTGAGTGCCATTTGTTTTACTTCTGGTTATCTCTTTAGGAAAAAAAAGTTTGGAAGTATTTTCCCTTTGTATTAAATATACTCATGTTTAGCATTGAAATAACAGTCTAGGCACTTTGATTTACCTTGGTACTATTTTTTTTTTTTACTATTACAAAATAGGAAGGATCCAATAATCTATAATTTTGCTTTTGCCTTTTTTAAAAAAGAAGAAACAAAACAATATCTAAGACACTTTAAAGTGATATTATGGCTTATGCATTGCATTGCCGAGGTGCTCTGCATCTATCACATCCCTATCAGGTAGGTGTTAACCTGATTTTGAGGACAAGGGAGCTGAGATAGTTGAAATAGCTATGGGTAGGTGAGTGGCTTGCCTACAGGGATGCACTTCTGAATGACATTTTCAGGCTCCAGAAGTAGCTTGAATTTATAATCTGATCTCTGAGCCACAGAATTAGAGTTTTATTATTGTACTTTCCCTAATTTGGTGATTTTTCTATTATTTAAATTAATTTAGAATAAGTGCTAAGAAACACATTTAGAGAAGGCCATTTCATATAATGTATGAATATTGTTGCATTCTTGTCTAAAGATTGAGGTAGAATTAATACCGGCTGGTTATTACTGTTTCATTAAGAAGAAAACCTCTTTTTCTTATTTGTTTTTTAATGTCAATCTTTAGTTACAGCACATGCCTTGAGATGATGAGGAGGTTTTTGTTACTCTATGCTACACAGAAAGGACAGGCAAAGGCCATCGCAGAAGAAATAGGCGAGCAGGCTGTGGCACATGGGTTTTCTGCAGATCTCCACTGTATCAGTGAGTCGGATAAGGTAAGAGCTGTCACTCCTGTGGACTTTACTGAGTTTTATGCTTCGATGGAGTTTGGTTGAGAAGTGATGTAGCGTTTGCCTCATTTACCTTGTTTGAGAACAAATGAGATGCGTGTATTTGCATTCATACTTGAACTTCGTGCTTCATGAACTTCAGTGCCCCAATTGAGTTCCTCCAAAGAAAGACTTTTCCATTCATGTTAGAGTTCCTCCAAATTAAGGACCACCCAGATTCTTTTGTGAAATAGAATTTAAAGTAGTAGTGAAGGATCTAGAGAAGACTTGTTTGTATATTTAGTTTCTTTAAGAAGTTCCTGCCTTACAGTAGATAACAGGAGGAGTACCCACACTGGGGCCAAGATGCACCCTGGGAACCCTTTTCTTGCTATTTTAATCCTGGGTACTTATTATCTATTCTCTTTATTTCTGAATATCACCTTCCCCCTTTTAAAAATCATTTTGCTCACTTTATTTATTTATTTATTTTTGCTTTGTTATGGAAAGACATTTTTTTTTGCGGTACCGGGGATTGAACCCTGGGGCGTTCCACCTCCGAGATACACCTTCAGCCCTATTTTTTATACTTTATTTTGAAACCGGGTCTCATGAAGTTGCGGAGGGCCTCACTAATTAGCTGAGGCTGGCCAGGAACCTGGATCCTCTGGTCTCTGCCTCCCAAGAACTGGGATTACAAGCGTGCGCCACCACGCCCGGCAATGAAAAGACATTTCTACCCAGTTGCCTTTCCTGCTTAACAGCTCATGGCGGGGTGTGGGGTGCTTAGGCATGTCATCTTGTCTCCTGGCTGGGCCTGCTTGCCTTGCAGATCAGGGCTCGCATTTAATATTTGGTCCAGGACACAGTGGCAGATAGGATAGATCCTATCTATCACTTTTCTGATTTCCCTGAAATGAGGGATTGGACTAGATGGAAATCTGGGACGATGGGTCCCATCTATGTTGAACTGCATGGAAAGATGGATATGGTAGATTCTCTTAACCTCTTGATGAGTATGAGCAAGACAAATGGCTGGTTGCATTGAGTAATAGCCTACTTTAGGCAAATTAATTAAACAAGGGCATCTGGTCACTGGACTGACCACTCTGGTGTGCATCTCCAGTAACCTGGCAAGCTAGAAAATTGAAAGGAAATACAAGACCAGAAATGCAACTGATTGCCTTGTTTCACTGGTGTGTTAAGTCACAGATACATCCAACATTAGGTACGTGACTTGATATCCTTGTTTTGCAGTATGATCTAGAAAAGGAAACAGCGCCTCTGGTGGTGGTTGTTTCAACCACAGGCACGGGAGACCCACCTGACACAGCTCGCAAGTTTGTTAAAAAAATACAGGACAAGACACTGCCAGCCGATTTCTTTGCTCATCTGCGATATGGATTATTGGGTAATGGACTATATTTTCTGCTCTTACTATCCACTGTTATTATTGGTTTTAACTCTGGGTTTTGAATATATCTTTCAAAACCACAAAATACAATTGTACAGGTTTTGTCTTTTTATTTTTAATATACATATATATATATACACAAAACAAATAAGTGTAAACAATGTGCTATCTGGTATGAGTGCTTCTCAATCTCTACCCCACAATAATCCCTCTGCAGAATCTCTTGAATAGCTTTCTTAACCAAGGGTGCGCATCAGATTCAGGCATGAAACATTTTTCAGAATATTAGTGGCTAGGCCTTTCCCCAAACCCACTAAATCAGAATCCTTGAAGGACCAACCCTTCATGCTGTTTCATTGTTTGAAACCACAATGGCAACAAAACTCAAAAAACTCCCAGGTCACTTTGATATCTTCTGTAAAAACCGTACCTCTAGGATGGTGGTTTTCCATCTTCAAGTGCACATTAGGATCAGCTAAGGGATTTCTCAATAGTTCCTTTAGGTGGGCCCACCTCCAGTGATTCTGGCATTCTGAGGTAGCACTTTGGTGTCAGTAGTTTTAAAAGCTCCTAGGTGGTTCTGATACACCTCTCAGGTTAATCGTAGGGCCCTGTGAAACATAGTTTAAACAGATTAAGACAAAGGATCAGAAGGACCATCATAGCAAAATGTGACACCAGAGAGGATTTTTAGGGTCCAGGCTTGTGACAAGTATTGCTCATCTTTGAGGATTATTTTGGGGGAAGGGTGTCTAGCAGGGATGGATTGTGCTTTGATAAACAACCGACTAGAAATTTGAGCTTGTAACCTTGGCCATGATGTGGCATATATAAATGTTCATGAGAGTATTTTATAGTATTTACAAGTTTTTTAAATTGAGGTTTTTCCAGTTTCTGTTTTCAAGAGCACATATTGCTTTGAAAATACCTCAAAAAAAAAAAAAGACAATACTGAAAGCTCTCCAGCTGTTATAGTCAACATTGGGCCCATGTATGCACCTACCAACTTTTTACCCTCTTATTGGGAAAAAACAGGGGATAATTAAACAACTGAAAAATGTAAGCTTTCAATTTAAATATTTCAACCAAGATGAAAATGTTAGTCAGTTTTCTTACTACATAGAAGCAATTCCTAATCTACCCAACACAAACGCTTAGAGCAGCTGGTTGTTTCCAGCAGATGTTCCTCTGTACTCTAGGTCAGGAGTTGTAACTGCTCTAAAGGAACAGTGCTCTAACGGTGTTTTAGGCTCTGTGGGCCATCTGGCCTCTATCACAGCGGCTGGACTCTGCTGTTGTAGCTTCAAAACTGCCATAAACAACATGTAAACAAATAGACATGGCTGTGTACCAGTAAAACTTTATTTACAAAAAGGATGATGGGATGAGGCTCAGAGGCTGTGATTGGCAGACCCACCCCTGCATAGCATCAAAAATGTGTACAGATATTGTGGTTTTTAAACCTGTGTATTTCTGTGTATATTTCTTTGAAGAGTAGTCAATAAGTATTTGTTTTTAGTAGCAGCATATGTGGTAGTTTTATGTTGTGAAATAGAAGAACGTTGTCTGCACACTTAGTATTACTCAAGGCAATTGAGAAAATATGAAGCTGTGTGTTATTTTTTGCTTCACCTGTAAGAGTGTGCAGTAATTTGGTTTTATATATTTTATTTATCTGTTCTTTATATCATTAAATCTTATGTGTACTATTATCTATTTGGACTCTTTAGGACTGGGTGATTCAGAATACACGTACTTCTGTAATGGGGGGAAAATAATTGATAAACGACTTCAGGAGCTTGGAGCCCAACATTTCTATGACACCGGACATGCAGATGACTGTGTAGGGTAAGGGCAATGTATTTCTCTGTTTTTTCTTTTCTGTTGTTGTTGTTTGTTTTTTTCCAGTAAACCCTTATTTATACATGGTGAAAATGAACTTATAAAACATGTTGACTTTAGGTTTATCACTGACACTTTTGTCTTGAAAGTCATATTACAGTTTTAGCTTTTTGAGCTCCAGGACCCACCTAAGTCCACCAGAGCTTGCTTTGCCTCTTTTGCTGATCCATCCATCCCTTCCTTCCTTCCTTCCTTCCTTCCTTCCTTCCTTCTTTCCTTCCTTCCTTCCTTCCTTCCTCCATTCCCTTTCCCTTTTCCTTCCTTCCTTCCTTCCTTCCTTCCTTCCTTCCTTCCTCCATTCCCTTCCCTTTCCCTTTCCCTTTCCCTTTCCCTTTCCCTCCCTCCCTCCCTCCCTCCCTCCCTTCCTTCCTTCCTTCCTTCCTTCCTTCCTTCCTTCCTTCTTTCTTTCTTTATTATTTTGTGAGTGCATATTTCTGTCTGTCTCATCCTTCTCCTTGTCTGTTAAAGTGTGGAGGTATTTGTAAAAGTGAGCATTTTCTCTAGGAACTCTGATAGTGAGTGTGTGTGCTTCTCTGCTGTGTACATGGGAAGTCCCTGGATTCGGCTCCTGATGTGGAGGGCTCAAGTGTCATTGATAGAGATGACACATACGTCATCCAGCCTCCAATCAGACTGCCTATGTTGGTTCTGTCTCTTACCATCTTAATGGCTATTTGCCAACATGCTAGTCAAAAGTGTACTTTCTCTTTTCATTTCTTTCCTTCCTTCCTTCCTTGGCTATTCTGAAACTCATAGGCTCAAACAATCCTCAGGCCTCCCTAGTAGCTGGGACTATAGGTACACACCACTTATGCCCAACTTTGTTTGTTCTTGTTTTTATAACTCAGTATTTCACCCTGTGGCCACCCTCCAAGTCATTCTCACGTGTTTATTAGAAAGTCTTATAGGTACTGTCGTATCTCTTACTCTGCCTCTGAGCCTTAAGATAGTTTTATTTTAGCTAGATAACAGCATACACACACTTATTTTTTTCCTACGAGGTGCTTGTGTTGGATGAATTTTCACTTACCGTGCCAGTGAATGATCTGTCTATGGAAATGACACATCCAGCAGACATCTTGTTTTTCTCTGCTGCCCCTGTTCAGAAGTGCAGTGCAGACTCCACCTGCCCTCGTGCCCACTCCTTCCCGCATTCTCTGCAGCCGTGGTGCTGTGGCTCTTTTCCATATCCAGTGCACGTTTTCTTCTTCATTGTGACAAAGCTCTGTGACATTTCGTCATGTGACTTTTTAGTTTTGACCTTTTTTTGCTCCCCCCTCTCCCAGAATCTGTCTAAATTAAATGCTGTCTTGTGTGAGCTATGATTAATTACTAATATAATACTTATACTAACACATTAGGCTCATCACTCATATTTCCCTCATATTTCCCATTCTTCAAAGGTTTTTGTTTTCTTTGCCTGATTATTAGATTGAACATTAGAATTCTTGAGTGTATATTTCAGTAGTCTGTACCCTTAAATTTTCAACCTATTTTATTTGAATTTTTTCCCTTTCTAATATTAAGATATTTTCCAAAATGCATCCTTGCTTAATGTAGAACTACACTGAAGGAGTTAGAAATGCAGACTTAAATCCCAATACCTGTGTTCAAATCTTTGATCCTCCACTTACTAACTGAAACCTTGGTCACATAAACTTTCTGTGCGGTAGTTTCTTCCTCTATGAAATAGATACTAAGCTGGATGTGGTGGAGCACACTTGTAATCCCAGTACTTGGGAGGCTGAGACAGGAGGATCGCAGGTTTAAGGACAGCCTCAACTAGTAGTAAGACTCTTATCAACCTAGCAAGACCCTGTTTCAAAATAAAAATAAAATAGGGCTGGGGGTGTAGCTTGGAGGTAGATGCCCCTGAGTTCAATTGCCAGTACCAAATAAATAAATAAATAAATACAATACAATACAATACGATAGAAAATAAATAGAGACTAATAGTATTTACTAGTGGTATTTACTGTGTAAGCTTCTGGAGACAGTCAAATGAATCAGTGCCTGTTGGCTTCTAGAACCAAGCTGTCATATCGTGAGCACTCATGAACATTAGCTTTCTTTGTTTCTGGATATTGTCACTTTAATATTCTGGGTTATAAGAGTGATGTTTTAAACATAACTGTTAATATTGAACCCATAATTTTATGAACTTGCTTTCACAAAGGCTCCTGGGGAGTGTATAACCAAATTTTGAGTGTATAACCAAATTGTGATCTGTGTACCTATGAACAACTAATGAACTCAAAGAAGTTATGACCCGAGTCCTAACACAGAGGTCCGAAATGTGCCTCTTCTTGGCGGTATTTATTGTTACAAATTAGGATGTATTTGGTATTCCATTCATTTGGGGTGACAAGTGATAAAGATGTTACTTCCAAAGTCCTGACACATTCTTTCTTATCCATGCACTTTACTTACCAAAGGGAGTATAGGGAATGCTATTGTTGAGTTATACTTTGTTAGTAATGTCTGGATTACTGTACTTTGAGAATTTATTTCTGAATAACTCAACTTTCCTAAGGGATGATTTCTTACTTTCCCTGAAGATAGCCCCTTTATAAGTAATAAAAAAGTTATTCAGAACTGATAGAAAGTTTTAAACTTTTATTTAGTCAAAATACTGGCATTAATCCAGAGTGATTTTGTGGTGAGGTTTAGTCTGTGGGAGATAGATCAGTAAATTAACTAGGCAGAAAAAGATAGTGCATTCAGTTGATGTAATGATCATTACATAATTACATCATTGGAGTAGCCTTGGATTTTGGCTAAGTTCTGTTACCATCATTAGAATTTAGCATGCCTGTTTAAAACTAAAGATTACCAACTATTTTGGGAAGTTAAGAGGAATTTATTCCTGATGTCTTACTTCTATCTCTCTATATCTTTGAGCTGCTCATATTGTTTACATACATGCTCACATTATTTACAGCTACAGTACTAATGAGCACATAATAATGTTCTAATGTTAACAATGTAATGATTCCTGTTTTTTGTATTCTTAGTAGTCTTCTTCATAGTTAGCGTTTCTAATGCATGTAGGTGGGCTCTACCGCTGTCCCATTATCACGTTCAAATGGACAATTGAGGCATTTGTTTTTCTCTTTTTTGATTGCATGCCAGGTTAGAGCTCGTGGTTGAGCCATGGATTGCTGGACTCTGGGCCGCCCTCACGAAGCATTTTAGGTCGAGTAGAGAGCAAGAGGAGATGAGTGGAGCTCTCCCAAGGCCACCAGATGCCTTCTCGCACACCGATGCTGTGAAGCCAGAGTCACTACACATTGAGTCAGAAGTCGAGCTTCTGAGATTAGATGATGCAGGAAGAAAGCATTCTGGGGTTTTGGAACAAAATGAAGTGAACAGGGGTCAGTCGACTGCATCTGTTGAAGACTCTGACTCCTCACTCGTCCGTTCAGTGGCCCCACTCTCACAAGCCTCCCTGAGTATTCCTGCTTTACCCCCAGCATATTTACACGTGCAGCTGCAGGAGGCTCTTGGCCAGGTGAGCAGTTTTGTGTAAGCTCTATGCTATAATGTTATGTAGCCATCGGCGTTTATTTTGGTTTGTTTTTGTTTTTTTATTTTTGTAGAACAAATGTCACAAAACTGTGGTTCCCTGGCCACATGTGACCAGTTGGCCTTTCTTGTAAATAAAATTTATTGGCACACAGCCACACCCGTTTTTCTAGGTAGTGTCTGTGGCTGCTTTTGAGCTACAGCGGCAGAGTTGAGGGTCACCACTGAGGCCTCTGGAGCCTAAGGTTAATGCCTGACCCTTCCAGGAGACATTTGCCCACCCGTGAGTTACAGAAGGGCCTATGTTAACAGATTGAACATCCCTAATCGAAAAATCCAAAATGCTCTGAAATGCAAAACGTTTTGATGCCAGAGTCAGAATATCTCCCTCCTGATCTCATGCGATGGGTTGCATTCAAAAGGCAAGTGCTCTAAAGGTATTGCATCAGATTACCCTTGAGCTGTGGATAAGGCACGTATAAAATGTAAATGAATGTCTGTGTAGACAGGGGTTCCATCCCCAATATATCTCAATATGGGGCTGTACATATAGTTCATTGGTAGAGCGCTTGCCTAGCATGAGGAAGGTCCTGTGTTTGATCCCTAGCATGGCAAAAAAAAAAAGATTTATATGTGTGTATGTGTTTGCATGTGTAGAGAGTATATTAATAAAGAGAATTATTTATTTCAAAAATGATATCACATATATATGAAAATTTTCCAAAATTCAGAATACTTTGGTTTTAGGTGTTTCTGATAAGGGATATTCAATCTATGTGACATTACTTCTGTTTTTGAAGAAGTAAATGGTTTATTTTGCAGAACTAACTTCTTCATTTTTTATCTTAGATGTGAGTCAAACAAAGGTAAATTTTATGGGCCATAAAGAAATTACCTCAGCAGTTAAACTTAAAGGACTTATTTACAGTTCAATCTCTTTTTCAGGCTGGATTTTGGTTTCCTGGGATGCTCCAGTTTTTGTTTTTCAGATAATATCTTACAGGTCTTTGTCTATATTGTCATGTTTTGGCAGGAATGTTTTTTATTAGTAAATAAATTACTTTAAAGTGATTTATAGATTTTTTAGTATCAAGTTGAATAATAAACTAATTTCTCCCACTAGTGCCAACATATGGCACTCTGAAATTTCTCCAACATGTTTAAAATAAATTTCTAGTGCAGTGAGTCTTTTAATGTGGGGGCCAAGCCCTCCTTTTTTTTTTTTAAGTAATGATGATTGAACCCCGGGGCATTCTACCTCTGAGCTACATTACCAGCATTATTTTTTATTTTGAAACAGCATTCTACCTCTGAGCTACATAATCAGCATTATTTTTTATTTTGAAACAGGGTCTAAGTTGCTGGGGGCCTCACTGAGTTGCTGGGGCTGGCCTGGAACCTGTGATTCTCCTATCTCAGCCTCCCAAGTATTGGGATTATGGGTGTGAGCCACCACACCTAGCCACCCTCCTTCTTTAGAGTGGCTGATTGGAGTTCCATATGGAGTTTCTTACATAGAGCACACCTTTGATGCAACTGTCACCATTTTTAGTTTTCTTTCTTTTCTTAAGGAAGACAGACAAATTAGACATTTGACAAAAAATTCAATACATCTTTCTAGTACATTGGTGCCATTTATAAACATTTAATATGATAGCAACTTTTTTAGTGTCTTTCTATAGTGTCAAAAACATTCACATAAATGTTTTTATATATAATCAGCTATGCTTGTTGTTTTCGTACCTTTTCTTTGTTACTTTGCGAATTGTTTGATTAAGTGAGGTAATTACAGGTGAATCAGGCTTGGGAACAGACGGCCTCTTAGAAGACATGTTCGTGGATTGGGCACGCAGAGCCCATGATGTACTGTCAAGTAGCTGGCTTCTGCAGACCATAGGCTTCACACATGGCAGAGGCGATACAGTGCTCACCAGCCTGCCTGGGTTAGGAGGAGGATCTGGTGAATGTCTTTACTGCAAGTGTCATTAAGTAGGCTTGGGTTGTTGGTTCTTAAAGAATTTAAAAAATCTGAACTAATAGCTGGGCGTGGTGGTACACGCCTATAATCCCAGTCCTTGGGAGACTGAGAGGGGAGTATGGCAGGTTTGAGGACAGCCTCAGCAAGTATTGAGACTCCCGTCAGCCTAGCAAGACCCTGTTTCAAAATAAAAATAAAATAGGGCTGGGGGGGTGTAGCTCTGAGGTAGAAAGCCCCTGGGTTCAATCCCCAGCACTACACACACACTTGCACATACATAAAATCTGAACTATTTAAGGGAGACACCATATTGGCTGAAAGGATATATTTAGAGGGCAAAGGATTAGAAAGAAGATTTTTTTAGGGCATCCTCTATGGTCATCACCTTGGGGCACAGTGGGGTAGAAGCAGGATGGAGCTGGTGAGAGGCTAAGCTGCAAAGCCTTCTCAGCAGAGACCTTGACTCATCCCAGTTGGTATTACCTCCAATACTGAGGGTCTCCTGGGCGGTATGCTTCCGCAGCAGGACCTCGTGTGGGTACCATCCCTTGGACCTGCTGTCCAGCCCAAAGCTGGCAGCCTCTTGTGTTACTAGAGTTGGAGCAGCCCTAGCTGGTGTGGCATGTCCTGCACCAGACCCTGAGGAGGCCCAGCAGGTGTTCTGTATTTCTCTGGCAAGTGAGGTAAAAGGTACACTTGTCTGGCCTTAACTTGAGAGGGGCTGTCCTGAAGTCCGCCAGCCTCTTGGATCCCTACAAGTTACACTGTCATTGTGGGCCCTTTGCTCTGTATAGGGCCTGGTTTTACCTGAGGCTCTAATATATTAGCCACTCCTTGCACATTCGGTGTTCTGAGCACACGCCACTGATGGAGTGAGCTAGTGTGCTGCCTTGCAGGTGTTCCACATTTACTCAGAGTGTCTTACAGCAGTAGACAGGAGTGCTGTCATTGCCCTGGGACAGATTGTACATGTATACACTGTCTTTCCCAAGTGAGAGCGAAGTGTCTCTCTCTCTCCCTCCCTTACTGATAGAGATGGGAAAGAGCACATCGGCTCAGTCATCGTCCACATCCCGTGTTCCTGAGGCCGTGTTAGTCTGCTCTGTCAAAGAACGCCTGGCTTGGAGGCTGCAGTGGGGCCTCCCATTTGCTTGAGCTTCCAGTCGTTCCCTGTCACTCCCCAGGGTCCGTCTGCTTATGCTGGAGGTCAGATTGGTGAATTAACTGAAGTTCTGATAAACGCCATGTACCGTATCAGCCAGTCCCATGGGGTTTTCTGGAGCTGATTGGCCCTTTAGAGTTGTCATAAGTTGAGGCAAAGGTGGGGGCTGGGCTTTTATGGTCATTGATTAGTTATGGGATGTGGGCCTCTTCTGAAAGGAGGCATGGCCTGGGGCGAGGTGCGACCTGAGAATGCTGCGGTGATTTTCAGGTGCCAGAGCTAGCAGAGGCTGACGTCGGGCAGCCCTGCACCTCCTTTTCCTGAAGGCAGTCTTTCTCAGGGGCAAAGCCCAGAGCTCCCCACATGTTAATCCAGGCATCCAGCCCTGACCCTCCTCCTAGCTTTCTCATATAGCCAGTTATCCAAAATAAATCAACTAGCACTTGTTAAAATATTATTTTCTATTTTTGAACATAGAAATATCAAGTTAGAAAAAGAATTGGGGCATGGTACAAAGAATTTGGTTTCTTTGCATTTTCTTAAGATCTGTTTAGTAAAGGAGCCACTAGCCACATGCCGCTACTTAAATTTATGAACAATAATTAAGAATTCAGTTTCTAAGCCACAACTTGCAATGTCCACGTTGCAAGTGCCCAGCAGCCGTATGACAAGCACTGCTCAACACTGGATTTCCTGTGACCGTCTGCCCAGGCGGGTCCAGCCTTAGTCAGGGGTCCTTTCCTTCAGGGTCTCCTTCCTGACATTTCTATATGTATACTATCTCCCTTTACATGTTTATTAGGAAGATTACAAGATCTTTATGTAAAAATGCTAGTATTAGTATTTTTTATTTGTATTCCAGAAATTCTAGTTCTAGTAGACAAGGAGTTTTAAATACACATGTACTGATGTTCCAAAAAATTAGATCAATATGTCTGTACCCGTTTTCCCTTAGAAATGAATGCTAAATATCCAGAAAGCTTTGTAAGATCACACAGATCTTATATGGTCACTAAGTAAAGGAAGGGTATGTTTCAAAATTGCATTTAGTTATATTTTATCGCCTTTCTTTCTCAAGGAGGAAAGCCAAGCATCTGTGACTTCAGCGGATCCAATTTTTCAAGTTCCAATTTCAAAGGCAGTTCAACTTACTACGAATGATGCCATAAAAACCACTCTGCTGCTAGAATTGGACATTTCAGTAAGTTACAGAATTTATTTCTCAGCACAGTTACATTGTCAAGACGTGCGGAGCGCTGTGTGTGGTTCTTGGTAACATACGCCCCAAAGAACGAGAGGTCTCTGACAGGATATCTGGCCATTATGTTCTTGACCCATCATTTTTCCTCCCCACCTTATACCTATTTTCTTTTCACTTCAGGGAAAGGGTAAGATGAGGAGTGACTGGAGGTGATGCAGCCTGAGAGGATAGAGTTGCTGTCTTACGCATTAAGCTACAAAAGAATAATGGATTCCGGACAGCATTTTACTTAGAAGAGGTGCACGCAAGAAAGCTGTTCACCCAAGGTCAGCCAGCTAGTTAGAAGTAGAACTCAGAATGAACAGTCAGGTAAAGGTTAACCTCTCAGAGCAGTGGTTCTAATTTCTTAAAGAATTGGGAAACAATTAGGGACTGTATCTCCAGAAAAATGATTATTTAGGAATACTTGCATACAGTTTCGGGGGGTTATGAGGCACCTCTCTGAGCTCCGTGAGCCTCTGTTCACCTCCTCCCCTGCTGGAACTAGATGTCAGTGCTCCAGGACCTCTTCAGAGTCATGTAGCTCCATCCTTTATTTTGATGAAGGTCCTGAGAGGTTGAGTAGCTTGTGCTTTCAGAAAGATAAGGACATTTCAAGATTGGCGATATAGATTTAACTCAACTTCTGAATAGAAAATAGAAAGATCACAGGCATCAAAACCATAATGATTTTCTTTCCAGAGCTATGATTAGTTCCACATTTCTTTTGAACATGTTAGTAAGCCATCTTATTAGATATTGGTTCTGTGTATACCAGGACATTTTATTTTTTATTCTGATGTTAAGCATTTTTGTCATATAAAGAAGCAAGGGTTGGCTGGTGGTAGTCAAGTTGGTTTCCCTCCCGGGCAAGGAATGTTGAGCAGTCATCCTCCCCTGCCCCTGCTCTTCCCAAAGGAAAGGAGCAAAGTAAGGAGAGGGAAATTGAAAGCCAATCCAGGTGGCCTTCGTTAGCTTCTTTGGGTCATAATATGTGTGCACGTGTGCATGTGTGTTTTTTTAAGAGAAAAATTTTTACATAGATTATTAAAAACACTGTGTGGTACCTTACTCTGTAGGAAGTAAGGAAGGTCTGATTTGCGTTCTATAAATATGCTGTAACAGAAGGAAAAAACACTGGATAATTACTGTTCTACCTCCGCGCTACACCCCTGGCCCTATTTTTTTATACTTTATTTTGAAACCGGGTCTCACGAAGTTGCGGAGGGCCTCACTAAGGAGAGAGAGAGAGAGAGAGAGTGAGTGAGAGAGAGAGAGAGAGGGAGAGAGAGAACGAGAGAGCTGAGGCTGGCTGTGAACCCGGATCCTCTGGTCTCCGCCTCCCAAAGTACTGGGATTACAACCGTGCACCACCACGCCTGGCTTCTGAATTTCTTTTTTAAAGTGACTAATAACAGTTTGTTCATTTGAATAGTTGCACGTCTTAGTTTCTTTTTGCAGTTAGAATTCTTTTCTTTCTGAGTCTCTATATTAAAATGTAATTACAGTGGAATTATATTTTTGTTACCTCACAATTTAAACTCTTATACGAAATTCTTTCTTTTATTTTGGTTCTTCTTTAGAACACAGATTTTTCCTATCAGCCTGGAGATGCCTTCAATGTGATCTGTCCAAATAGTGATTCCGAGGTGCAAAACCTGCTCCAGCGACTGCAACTCACTGATAAACGGGACTACCATGTCCTCCTGAAAATCAAGGCAGATACGAAGAAGAAAGGTGTGCCGGCATCTCGGGCTCGCTGGGCCTCGTGGTCAGCAAGCTGTGTGTGCATTGGCTGTGCAGATGCTGAGCCTCAGGCACACGGGGGGCCGGCGGGGGGGAGACAAGCACTTGCCAGTGTTGCTGGTTTCTTAACTTTTACGTTAATTACACTGAACAAGATGGTAATAGATTTTACACTTATTGGGAACGTGTGGTCATGCAAAGGGAATGTAGCTGTAGTCTTTGAGAGGCAATAGCCTAGAACCTTTTAGAAAATGTTTTTCTTGTTGTGTTTATTTCTCAAAGCATATTTTTATTCTATAAAAATAATTACTTTTCCATAGTTAAAAGAAGTTATTTTTTTAAATATCATATATATTGGTTATTTGCCTACAATCTTGAACTTGAGTTCAGTCCCAAAATTCTTTTTGAGGATAATAGTAAATTCTGATGGTACACTGCCGTATTTTGCTTTTTTTTCCTTAATTTTAGATAATTTTCCTTTCTTTTATTTGGCATAGCTTGAATTCATAATTTTTTTTATTTTTCTGTAAGGTGAATTTTTCTGCCATATTCTTTGGGGGAATTTTTTGGCTAACCATTGCCACAAGTCATTGCATTCCATGGCATTGTGACGTAAAGTGCTGCAGTTGGTTGTATTTGGGGGAATGCAGAACGCATTCGGGACATGTGTTTTGTGTTTGTTTCTGACATCATGAACCTCTTTCCTGTCTTTACCTCACCAGGAGCTGCCTTGCCCCAGCATGTACCTGAGAGGTGTTCTCTCCAATTCATTCTTACCTGGTGTCTTGAAATACGAGCAACTCCTAAAAAGGTATTTTTCTGACTTCTGTGGGTAATGGTTTTAAAATTTGCTTACTCTTTTTGAGATTTATTACATAGACCTGTTATCTGCCTTTTCTTAAGACTTAAAAACTGTGGTCTTCATAGCATGCTTTTCAAAGTGATTCCCAAGAGTTTGTGGTATCTTTATAATTGTTATAGACAAATATTTTTTTTTTTTTTGCGGTACCGAGGATTGAACCCAGGAGCATTTTACCTCTGAGCTACACCCCCGGCCCTATTTTTTTTTATACTTTATTTTGAAACCGGGTCTCACGAAGTTGCGGAGAGCCTCACTAACTAGCTGAGGCTGGCCCCGAACCCGGATCCTCTGGTCTCCGCCTGGCATTACAAGCATGCGCCACCACGCCTGGCTCCAAATATTTTTATGTTATACTTAGATCGCAGTGTTTATATTTTGTATTATAATGAGATTTATAAAATAGGTCTTTTTCTCCGTCTTATTTTTACCAGACATCAGCTTGTAGTAGGTAGTTATGAAACCTTGTGTTACCTCCTACACATTGCTTCTTTTTCTCTAATTGAGGACAGGAAGCTTATGAGAGTTCAGGGCTTTCTCCCCTGACTTGCCTGAGTCACTAGATCTCCTGTGTAATGCTACATATTTACTATTGCTGAATCACAATTCTTCAGGAAAGATGGAAGAGTTTAGTAGGTTATACTGATGTTTAGATGAAGTTGGAGATAGAACAATCCACTAGAGGTCAGTATTATACCAGGAGTTGTATTTTAAAAATTCTTGTAACTGATTTATTCTAAGCATTTTCCTCAAATGGATGTTAATGAATAAAGTTTTCTAAGCTGTGCCTTGCCAAACTCGTATCGTCAAAGTGCATGAAGAATGCTATAACGAGGCCACCCTCTCCCCATGGTAGTTTTTATTCTGCTTCATTAATATGCTTATTGCATTTTAAGTCTTTAGGAACCTAGCCACTTTAGAGAGAAGATGAGTCCTAGATATAACTTGAGTGAATTTAGAATTAACATACCATGATGAGAACGTCTTTGTCTAATTCAGTACCTTCACAGTTTTGGTTTAATTCTTCCACTTAAAATTTTTGCAAAGCATGTATATGAACTTAGCTTTTTCTTAACTACAAAAATATATGCTTATTGCAAAAATTATGGATATGGAAATAAAGTAACCTAGATAGTGAAAGCCTTTTACAATCAAACCCTCAGACTTTTATTATGAAGCCCTATAGTGTTATGCACTCTTGTCGCAACTTGTCGCTTATACTTAAGAAGAAATCAAGATTCTGTATATTAAGATATGGAAAGATTAAAGATAATTCTAATGGACACACCATAACTTATTGATTTAATTATGGTCTGTTGGGTTGATTCCAGTTTTTTGCTATGGTAAAAAAATGTCTCGGTCCATATTCTTGTATTAGTCTCTACACACTTGTGTGAAGTACTTCCATTAAAAAATTCCTTGGAGTAAAATTGCTATTTTGAAAATATTTAGAGTTTAAACTGTCGTAATGTTTAAATTACAGTAATGTTTGTCTGATCTGTCAGTTTGTTTTCTGAAAACCATATAATGTTTTCTATTTTAGGACCCATAAAGTTCCTCTTGTTTCAAAGTAAACATTTGTTATGATTAACATTGACTTAGAGTATGATTAGGAAATTTACAAACTGATACTGGTAAAGCTCTTTTGTTATCTTGCTGTGGTCCATGCAGAGATCTGGGGTGTTTGTTCAGCAGTGTTTTCGGAGTGCTCTAACTGTGGCACTTGGGGACGCATAGAACTCGTTTGTCTTCAGGTTCCTTAGGCAAAGGTTCTTAAGCTAGGCCACCGCAAACCTGTGACCCCCACGAGAGCATCGGCCCTGTCACCCTGTTAAGGGACCCAGGACACAGCCGCCTGAGCCCTGGAATGAAAAAGAGGATTGCCCATTTGCATTTTACGTAACATTTGATGCAAATAACTTTCTGGTGTGCTTTGCTTCTAAACATCCCTCGAGCGGTAAGCTCCGTCGCCTAATGAACGAGCTTGTAGTTGGAATAGTTGCATTGAAACCAACATTGTTATTCAAGAGTTTGATGTTTTGTCCAGGAGCTTGAGCTTGCTTTAGTCTTTGAGACTTGGGATTTAAGACGTTATTGGTTTGCTTTATTAGTTTACATTGTCCTCTTTCCACAATGAGTGTGAAATGACTAAGAACTCACATCCGGGTGGGTTCTTGATGTTCTGGGCCTTGCCTGTCTCTTCAGCCTTCGGTTCCACGTGCCTGTTTCGCCTTCTCCATATTCAGCTGCCCTTGGTCCCAAGGGTGCCAGGCTTTTGCCGGCCTCGCTGCCTTCACGTCGCTGCACGGGTGCGTGGACATCTTACCTTCCCTTTCCTGCAGCCACCTGTTAGCTCAGCTTGCGTCATGGAAGCCTTGGACTCACTCAGAAGTCTCTTCGTATTTTGCGTGCCCTGCCTTAGTAGTTAGCCTGTTGCATACTAGTTTCTCCTTTACTTCTCCCTTACTCTCTCTAGCCTGTGAACCCTGACAGAAAGTCTTAGGTACCACCTAGTCCCCAGTCCCTCACCCGCCCAGTGCCCAGCTTTTAAAAAGCACTTCGCAGTTCTCAAGTAAATGTTGAGCTAGATTGTAGTCATCTGATAAAAGACAAAAAGTATGTATTCTGAGATAAATCTTAAGTTATAAGACTTTGTGGTCATATTCTGATGCATTTGATAAGTAATTTGAGATCATACATGTGACTTAATAGGTTGCTTAGGATAGAGGGGAAATGATCGGAAATAGAGCATAGACGTCAAATTTTCCTAGCGGGACAGCATTAAAGCAAGAAAAACTTTGAATTCAGTTTTCTGATAACATACCTCGTGGTTGTCTCAGTTTTCCTTGTGTAGTTAGCCAACTCCCCAGGCAGATTGTAACCACATAGTCTCAGTGTGCATTTTGTTTTGGTTTGGTTTTTCCTTGCAGTGGTGGGGATCAAACCTAGGGCCTTGCATATGCTAGGCAAGTTGCTTCCCAGTCCCCCTGTCTAAATACTCCAATAGCCTTCGCCACAAAGCAGCTCAGAATTTAAGCCAGCCTCCTGTTCGCAGGCATTTTTACGGTCCCTTGTCGACTGTACCAGTGATGGCACTGAGAAGCGGAGACTGCAGGAGCTGTGCAGTAAGCAAGGGGCAGCGGATTACAACCGTTTCGTCCGAGACGCCTGTGCCTGCCTGCTGGACCTGCTCCTGGCCTTCCCCTCCTGCAGGCCGCCGCTCAGTCTCCTGCTTGGTGAGTCATCAGTTCTTTCAGTTCTTCATGTGCTGGTATGCGAGCGCCCGCTGAATAAAGACACCTTGCTGCTCATGTCTGTCTTTTTTTTAATTCTATGCAGACCTAGAGGAACATGTCTAAACGAATAGTGATTGGTAATTAAAATCTTGTAGCTTGTCTTCAGGGTGCAGTGACACCTGAGTGCCTTCTAGAAGCCTAAGAATCCTTCTTCTAAACTTTTTGATTTCCTTAGTTTTTTTCTTCTATTAATATCACTATCATTTTCTTTAACAAAGCCAGTTTTGTTTTTTCTCAGAATTCAGCATCTTTTCTGACTTAACTATTTTTTCCTGAGAGGTACTTTAACCACATTTTATCTAAAAATGAGCTTTCTAAGAAAAAATTATATTTGTCAAAAATAGTGAACATCACACTTACTTGACAGAGGTTAGCTGAGCCTGTTCTCTGTGTGTAGAATGCAGATATGTTCCCATCCAGATTAGTGTCCTTCAGAAGCAAAAGGGGACTCCTCATGTTGTCCCTGTGCAAGTTGATGTACTCAGGGGACTTGAAAGCAAAGACCCATCACAAAATATTTCAGGGGAAAGGTAATCCATGTCACGCCCAGACTGGCTCTCAGGGGTCCTCGTCTCTGATCTGAAGAGACTCCTTGATCGTCTGTGAGCACTTGTGTCAAGGGAAGCATTCAAGGCAGCCTCAGTAAGGAACTGGGAATGTTTACGAGGGTGACAGTAATAAGAACTTTATAGGATTTTAAGCTGTTGTTAGTTTTGTCATATCCTCTGCTGTCCTGTGGTGTAAGCTGTCAAATCTTTAACCTGTGCATGTGTTCGGTGGCACCAAAGCATTTGTCATCCATTTAAGCCTTGTGCCAGCAAGGACCCTTTGGATGCCAGTGCAGGGAGGGCGCTCTCCTTTGCAAGTCGTGTTTTCATTTCTCTTCCTTGTTATTTCCTAGTATTCCTTTGTCTATCATGCGTCTCCGAATGGTTAAAAAGTAAAGAAGTTACTGAGTGAACGAGGCTGGTCTCCCTCTCCTGGTCTGGTGCTCAGATGCCTTTCAGTTAAGTTTCAGAGCTGACAATCAGAATGTAGGTCAGGAAACTCTAGGAAGTCTTGGAAAGTTCTCTAGTATGACTCTTCCAGGTTTTTGTCTTGTAAATTTCCTGTAACCTTTTAAAGTGTTTATAAGCCAGGCTTGGTGGCACACGCTTGTAATCCCAGTATGTGGGAGGCTGAGACCAGAGGATCCTGGTTCGTGGCCAGCCTCAGCTACTTAGTGAGGCCCTCCGCAACCTAGTGAGACCCTGTTTCAAAATAAATAATAAAAAGTAGGGCTGGGGGTGTAGCACGGAGGTAGAATGCCCCTGGGTTCAATCCTCAATTCTGCAAAGAAAAAAAAAATAAAGTGTTTATAAAAATACCACTCATTACATATATGTAAAAAATTACTTTGGGACCTATAAAAGTTTAAATTATTTTCTAATTTATTTAACAAAGTATATTTAAAGCTTAAGGTGACTCTTTTATTAAACCTTACTCAAATATTCATTTAAACTCTAAGCCAGTTTAGATTGATTGTTTCAAAGTTTTGTTTAAATAACTTAAAAATATAACATACTACACAGAAAAATTCTAAAGCTTCTTAGTGGACAGTTCAGATATTTATAACTTAAATTGCCTTTTCAAGGGGCTTTTTACCTACGTATTTTGAAACCACTGAGTTTCTGGATAATTTGGTTTGAAAATGTCTACCACTATACGCACATTTTTGAAAATTATACGAATACAAAGTGGGGCGTGGTGGCGCACACTTGTAATCCTCGTACTTGGGAGGCTGAGACTGGAGGATCCGGGTTCAGGACCAACGTCAACTACTTAGTGGAGCCCTCTGCAGCTTAGTGAGAGCTGTTTCAAAATAAAGAATAAAAAAAATAGGGCTGAGGGTGTAGCTCGGAGGTAGAATGCCCCTGGGTTCAATCCCTAGTACCACAAAAAAAATAAATAAATAAAAATAAATAAATAAATAAATGAATGAAATGTATTTTACACCCCTGTGTATTTCCAGTAATCCTTAAAATGGTGTCTAATCTTTCTGAGGTCATGACTTTATTTCAAATCTGAAAACTCTGGATATCTCCCCCCCAAAAATGGTGCATGCACATAGAAGTTTAATGAGTTCCTTGATTGAAGCCCATTCCTAGGCTCTACTCTTAGTATATTTTGGTTTATGAAACCAGCATTTGGGTAGAAATACTGATTTCATAGTAAAGCAGTGCATATGTGGTTTTTAACTTTATGAATTGGAAGAAATGGTAATGTTTTATTTTGGTACAATGAATTTATATGTGCTATTGTAAAATAGGATTTAAAACTGGAATATAAATTATGTCTAATACTTTAAGAGAAAATGAGAATCAAAATACGGCCTTGAATTTTTTTTACCCTTTGGAAATATATTTTCAATAGCATTGAATTGATAATTGCTTGTTTTTATTTTTTCTAGAACACCTTCCTAAACTGCAGCCCAGACCATATTCATGCGCAAGGTATTCATATCTTTTTAAACAATATATAGCATCTTTTCTCCCAAATTTTATGAAACTCAGACTTTGAAATCCTTACTGACTACTAATTTATTCAGTGGAAACTTACCCAATTTGTGGAAGACAGTACCTGGCATGATAAGACCTGAAGAAGATGAGCTGTAGGACTCCGGTCCTCCAGGAATTGATAGGGTTTAAGATGTTGAGCGGCTCCCCCTCTTCAGGCAGGGGGTCTCGAGGTCCTGCACCTTGCATCCTCTCCTCCCCATCGCCCACTACTGTTTCCCCACTTGGAATAAGAGGCCTTGAGGTCATGCACCTTGCCTCCTATCCTCATCACTCAGTACTGTTTCCCCACTTGGGGTAGGAGGCCTCGAGGTCCTCCACCTTGCATCCTATCCTGCCCATCACTCAGTACTGTTTCCCCACTTGGAATAAGAGGCCTTGAGGTCCTCCACCTTGGATCCCATCCTCCCCATCAGTCAGTACTGTTTCCCCACTTGGCGTAAGAGCCCTCGAGGTCCTCCACCTTGCATCCTATCCTGCCCATCACTCAGTACTGTTTCCGCACTTGGAATACGAGGCCTTGAGGTCCTCCACCTTGCATCCTATCCTCCCCATCAGTCAGTACTGTTTCCCCACTTGAGGTAGGAGGCCTTTGGGTCCTCCAGTCTAGAACATGTGGAGGGCGCTGGCGTAGAGGAGCGGGCCAGCTCCTCACTTGGGGTAGGAGGCCTCCGGTCCTCCACCTTGCATCCTATACTTCCCCATCACTCAGTACTGTTTCCCCACTTGAGATAGGAAGCCTCCGGGCCCTCTAGTTTAGAACATGTATAGGGAACTGGCGTAGAGGAGCGGGCCAGCTCCTCACTCGGCCCTCCTTCCATTGTGCAGCCTCTCAGGTTCCATCTGCTCTCCGATGCCTCTCCACAGTGACAGTCCAGGAAGGTGCACTTGTAGGAGTTCCTTTAAGAATACCTAGGATGAAATAACTTGAAAAGAAATACTTTCTGTGGAAATATCTCGTAAAGATGTTTTCTCTTTGAATTTTTAGTTTTCTCGGTATATAGACTTTAGTCACTTTCAAATGTTATCAACTTAATAAGTAATATGTGGGATATTTGTCAGGATTTAGCCCTATTCATTCCCATAGTTAAAGGTCTTTATAAATATTGAGGTAGTGAGTCTTTGACATGAAGACCCTTAGGGCATTTCAGTTTTTCTAAATCTTACCTCATATTAAAGACAAGCAAATACAGCTGAAAACTGATAGTACAAAATGGCAAGGGGGCAAAGGTTTAAATAAGATTGCTTTTCTCTCTGAGGGGCCCATCGGGAGATTAAAGCCCATAAGGAACTATTCCCTCACTGCAATATAAAAAAAATTTCTTTTGGTCCATTTGTGTAAGTCCTAATTCAGAATTCAAAACTCACCCGTGCCTTTGCAGCTCAAGCTTCTCTCACCCAGGCAAGCTCTGCTTCATTTTTAACGTGGTGGAGTTTCCATCTCACCCCACAGCGGTGGGTCTGCGGAAGGGCGTGTGCACAGGCTGGCTGGCCACGCTGGTCGCCTCCATTCTGCAGCCAAACACGCAGGCGTCACAGGCAGAGAGCAGAGAAGCCCCGGCTCCTCAGGTACTCACGTTGACTGTGATTCCCGCTCTGTTGAAATTATAGTCTCTGACTACAAAAGACAATGTCCCTTCTACAGTGTCCATTGCTATTACATTATTCCAAAATTTGTGCTATCCTGGAATTTTAAAATCTCTGGTCAAAAAAAATATATTTATTTTAACTCATCCATATATTCCTGACTGTGTAAAGCATTAATTTTTAAATATCAGTCTTTTCTTCTTGCTTTTGTAATCATAGAAAAGAGGACCTTCTCTGTGAATATTCTTGGTAGATTGGTCTAGGTAGAGGTGGAGAAGAATTCAGGAAGATTGTTACAGCTGTATTTTATGTTGAGGCTGAATCAAAGGTCTCAAATAAGTAGTTATATATTCTCCAATTTGGAGGAGCAGGACCCCCCATCCCTATTTCTCCCCTTTTTCCTAGTCCTGTTGTGTGGGACTTGAATTTGTGCTATTAATGGAAAAAAAGTTATAGTGGGAAATCACTTTTAAAATGCCTAGGAGAAAAACTTATGTGATTTATTTATTTTTTTGAGCAAATTGTGGAAACATGTACACCTGGACTTAGTGCTAGCACTCTCAGCAAAGTCTCCTTTGGGACCACACACATAGGAACAATTTAAAGTTGGCACTCCTTGCCCATGAGGATGGTTGAAATAAAAACAGCACTTCAACACTTCAGACTTTAGCATGAGGTCGTCTTTCTTCATGGTAATGAAGAAATCAGTGTGTCATTGTAGTTCTATGAGAAGTTTGGCTTCTTTAATTTATTGGAGTTGAAAAGTTTGGAGCCCGTGGGTGCGACCTTGAGAGGGCTTAAGGGAAGATGTGCTTGAAACTGCCTTTAACTTGCTATTTCCCAATCTATTGCCTGGAACAGAGGAGCTTCAGAGTGCTTGTTCAACATGACAGATTCAGCATACCTCAACAAAATATTAAGAAACTTATACTGTTTCTTTTATAAAAAATAATATTATAGTACTGATGTAAAGTATCTCAGTTCATGATCGCATAAAAAATAGCAAATGATCTCCAAAAAGTTAAAAATTCATGATGTGTGACAAGCAGTGTAAGTGTGGGTGCCTATCACATACTCTTTCTTTCCTTCCCCCCTTTTTTGACTTCCTTCTTCATTGACTATCCAATATGTAAGCACCAGAGGTACAAATATAAAGGAGACAGTTTAAAACTATCTAATATGTGTGTGTGTGTGTGTGTGTGTGTGTGTGTGTGTGTGTGTGTACGTGCTAGTAATGCCATCGTTTTAGTACAGAGTGTAGAAAATGCTGACCTTTGATCCATCACCTTCTCCCAACTCGGGCAGATTGTAGTGTTGTTCACAGAATCATCCCCTCCCTGCAGTCCTGTCAGAGGGGCATGCACCCTCTCCCTCACCCCTGTGAACAAGCAGGGCATGTGAGGTGAGTCACAGGACCCCCCCAGGGGGTGTGCTGGTACCCGTCCTCTGTTCTTCTCTGTCATAAGGGTAGGCATGACCCAGACAGGGAAGTACTGCCCTCATGGGAGACGGTGGAGCATAGCCACAACCCACCGCAGCCTTCAGGTAGGGAGAGGCAGAAGCAAATGTCGGGCACAGGAAACCATCCGAGGTCTCCTGCAGCTGGTGCTGACGGACACGCTGAGCTCCTTGCTGTCCCTGGAACCTAGAACATGTGTTCTCGTCTCAGGACCAGGCTCCAGCATGGCCGGCTCTCACCTGATTCAGGTCTCTGTAGATCTAGGCTTTCTCCGACCTTGGTGTTTGAATTGGCAGCTTCCTGCCACACCCATTGCTGCCTTCCCCTGTTTACATTTTCCTTACACAACTTGGCAGCATCCATTGTTCAGTGCATGATGTTTGCTTAGTCTGCTTCCTCCCACTGTGTTCCATGAAGACAAGGGCCTTGTTTAGTTCATTTCTGTATTCCTAGTGCTTGTCATCTGAGTCCTTTCAGTAACATTGTTAAGAGAATAAACCAAGTGAATCAGGCTAATGTAATACTAAATTACAGCTTCATTTCCAAATAAGAACAACAATTAGACACAGCTCTGCCAGTCTTTCATTTGAAAGGTATGGTGTTCAAGCCCTTCATGAACTTCCCACAGTTTTCCTTGAACTAAGCTTTAAGATGCACATACAAGTTTACCACCACCACCACCAGGGTGGAACACAGTGCTGTGGTTTAACCCTTCGTGTCGCCCTCTTGTGACTGGGTACAGGACGTGGCGAAACTGAAAGTGAAGCATACAGATCGGTTCCTTCCCCGGTGTCTTCGCCGCATGATTTGAAGGAAAAGCTTTTGAAATTTTAACACAAAGATTTTGTTATATCATTTACACTTTGAGCTTTATAAAAACACATAATCTTGGGTAATATTGGACCCAGAATAGCAAATATAATACCATTCTCTAGAATCTTTGGAGCAGCTCCTTAATTGCTACTTTTGGTTTCTTATTTTCATTTAAAATTTTCAGCCTCATCTTGATGTTAATCTTCATTGACCCTTTATGTGCAGATGTGAAGAATTTTGTCTTAATTTTTTTTGATACATTTCTCCATAAAACATATGATCTGTTGCCTAGTAGAAAGCAAATCTTACCCATGGCCTAAAAAGTAATTTATTATTTATTGAGCGTTCACAAAAATACCATACCTGTCATTTAAAAACTTTTTGATATGGGTAGGAAATTAGAAATTTGCAAGGCACACCTTTATTTTTCTGTAGTGACACACGTGTTCGGGTTTCCATAAGGTCTAATGCTGCTATTTAACTTAAGGATGTTTCTCTCGGGAATTTGTGCTTTCTGATTTACTCAGCAAAGATCATCTTGGTTATCCGCTCTTGCCTCGGCCTTCTTTCAAACTTACCACAGCTGGTTTAATATTCCAGATATCCATCTCTCCTCGAGCAATGAACTCTTTCCATTTACCAAGCGACTCCTCCACCCCCGTCATAATGGTGGGTCCAGGGACCGGCATCGCACCCTTTATTGGTTTCCTACAACATAGGTATGTGCTGGCTTTGGCCAGTGCGGAAATGTACCCCTTGTGATCCCAGGTAGAATAGAATAGCCTTTTCTGTTTCTTCAGTAGTTTTTATAATAATGGACTTTGGTCGTAAAATTTGTATTTTAAAAATTATTATCAAATGTGTGATAGCATAACAATTTGCCACCACGGGAAAAATGAAAGCAACAAGTTTCAGGAATTTTACTTCATAGTGGAGCTTCCTTTTTTACTATGCTACTTTTAGCTTTTGTTTTAATTTTTCAGCTGCATGGTGGTTTATAGCATATGTAGTTGGGGATGAATTTCAGGCACATCTTCATGCTGTGATGAGGTACAGCTGTTCCCTCTACTCCTTCACTGGATAAAATCTGTAGTAACAGATCCATTTACACCGAAAGGTTCAAAGTTAAACCTCAGATGTCAGTAATTTTTAGTAGACTATTAATAGGTATAACTTAGTATCAGAACAGAACTTTTGATATAAAGTAAATTAATTATACTTCTCTTCATATTAGTGAACTAGGGACAAGTCTTAGCTAGTGGGGTCGTGCGCCTCTCTGGTGCCCCTCATTTCACAGGCACTTTCTGCTCATTCCGCTCTTCATAGCCTGTGCCACTTTTCCAGTTTTATCAGTAAGCGTTAACTTATTCATAACATTGCTACAGATGTTATCTAACATAGTGACTATTCTAGGTGTCGCACCGTGCTTCTTTGAATTATCCTTGTTCTATATGTTACATAGAACTCCTGGATGTCTGCCTCTCCCAGCCACGCTCACTCAGTGTCGTGTCTGCGGGAGTGACCGTGAACGCTGTGCAGTGAGGGTAACATGCTGTGCTAGTCAGCTTTCCATCACGATAATGAAAGGTCTCAGACAATCAACTTAGAAAAGGTGTATTTTGGCTCACAGTTTTGGATGTTCCAGGCCATTATCACTTGGCCCTGTTCCTTTGGGCCCGTAGCAAGCCAATATGTCCTGGCAGAAGTGTACAGTTGGCAAAACTGCCCACCTCATGCCCTGGAAGTAAAAGGGAGGAAGTAGAAGTGGTCGAGTTCCACAGTGCCCTTGGGGGTAAATCCCCAGTGACCCAAAGGCTTCCCACTAGGCCCCATCTCTTAAACGTTCTACCACCTCCCAGTATGCCCCCCCAGGGTCAAGGCTTTCACACATGGGCCTTTGGGGGACATTCAGATCCAAACCAGGCTGGAGTGCACCTCAAGGGTAGAGTGCTTGCCTAGAATGTGCAAGGGCCTGGGGTAGATCCCCAGCACTACATTAAAAAAATAAATCTGAACCCTGAATCATAGCAAATGTTAATTAAATTAATAAACATTCAGTGATTACAAAGGTAGAGTCTACAAACCTCAGTTTGTTGGTGGTGTTTCCTGATGAAAGAGTTTTGTTTTATGTATTCTTTATATCACACATCTAAACTTTCTTTTTCTCTTAGAGAGAAACTTCAAGAACAACACCCAGATGGAAATTTTGGACCATTGTGGTTGTTTTTTGGCTGCAGACATAAGGATAGGGACTATTTATTCAGGTACTGTACACTTCTACACTTGATCCTCAGCCATTGGACTTTGGTGGTCAAAGTCCAGTGAGTATACAGTTGTTTGCAGCGTATGCGGCATAAAATTGAGCACACAATTCTAATGTTCAGACCTTTCAACTTTAAACTATAACTTTTCAGTTACCCAAGATGTATTGTATTTCAGAGACGAGCTCAGGCATTTCCTTAAGTGTGGGATCCTGACTCACCTGAAAGTCTCCTTCTCAAGAGATGCCCCTTTGGGGGAGGAGGAAGCCCCAGCAAAGTATGTGCAAGACAACCTCCAGCTTCACAGCCAGCAGGTGGCGAGGATCCTCCTGCAGGAGAATGGCTGCATCTATGTGTGTGGGTGAGTGGGCTTGCTTCAGAGCCAGGCAGAGGAGGGCGGCCGATGATACTTGTAAAAGAAAGACTGAGATAGAGGTCAGGGATCTAGACCACAGGGAAGAGAATAGAAATCCAAGTTCTAAAATAATTTCAACACACATTTAATAGCCAAGAAGTTGTCATTGTCGGGGAAATGATGGTGAAAATTAATTCTTGCATTGGGGAATTTTAGATGTTTTTAGGCTCTAAAAATTGTATTCCTGATAAAACATTGATCATCCAACTTGAAATCTCAGGAATGATTTTGTTGTGTAAAAGAACTTGTGATTCGCACCATTGAACTAGCTTAGGGGGATAAGGTATTATTTTGACTCTCAAGGATGTAGTTACATATCAATACCCTTTTTCTTCAAGGCATAATTTGTGGTGTCAAAGTTCCCATAAACCAGGAGTTATTCTTATGTTACTAAGTTCTGTCTACTTTCTGAGGCTTGCCTTTTGATTTTTTATAAAAACCCCGATTGATTTAGAAAAAAGATTTTTAAAAAATGTATCTGCTTGTTTTCATGAAACTCAAAGAATTTCTGCTAATTAAAATGGAGTTTTGAATTAAGAAATTTACTTTTTCATCCTAACATATCCTTACCAGTTAACATATTCTCTAAGTCACTAATCAGGCTCTTGTTTTTCTTAAAAAAAAAAAAAACTTTGATGCAGAAGATGCAATACTGGCATAGCAACCCAGAGTACATATAAATATAATTGAAACAGGTTTGATGAAATACAACTTATATTTGTACTTAACCTTTTATGACATGTTCTGATAACTTCTCTTCAATTTTCAAATTTTATTTTATTGCTTAATTTAAAAAAAAGTGGGTTTTGACTACTGAGTTGATCTTATGACCTGTTACTAAATTTTTGACTCAGTTGAAAAATGCTGCAGAAATTCTAGACATTGTGTTGGTGAATGTTTTCCTTTAGCTTTTAGGGAAGTACTTGATCTTCATGTTGTTTGTATAGGATGGTGCCATCTAGGAGAGAGTCTCTAAAACTTCACCCCAAACAGGCTGAAGTTTTAGAGACACATCGGCAAAGTAGTACAAACATAAAAATTGTACAAACATACAAATAACTGGGAATAGAGAACTTGGAGAATGCCATAGACACCCAGGCTGAGAGCGTTTCCACAAGTAGCTCTCCCAGTCACGTGCTTGGCTTTTCACGCCTGTGAAGGGGATTTGAAGCATTAGTAGCAGTGTTCAGAGGTGAGGATCCAGATGAATCCCACAGAGAGGACACCACCACTGAGAAAGTCGTGAACATGCCCTGAAGCCCTGGGGTGCGTCCCAGGGAGGAGGCATCTGCTGCTCATGGCCGAGGGAGAAAGACAGGGAGCTGCATATCTGGCTGCTTGGCAGCCAGCAGTGAGCCAGGGCGGGCCAGGGCGGGCCGTGGGGGTCGGAGCTCCTGGGAGCAGTGGATGGGAAGAGTGAGATGGCTCCGTAGACACTCCCAAGAAGTGCTACTGTGAGGGTCCAGGGCAGGCACAGTTCCCGGCATGTCGGAGTCCTGTGCCACAGCTGCCTTCCTGCAGCAACCTGGAGTACCTGCTGAGTGCTCCTCTGTTGAGGTATTGAGAGAGAGGGGTCAGTGGGGTCCACTCCCTCCCTCAGACAGCCTCGCCTTGGTGGGAAAGCCACGGAAGGGGTGCTTGACACAGTGAGTGCCCTGTAGCAGACACAGGAGCGCACGCGGGCGCCTGCCCTGCTCCATAAGCACCAGCGTTAAAAATTGTGAAAACACATAGAGAGGTCGCCAGTCCTTATGGTGTGTGTGAAGCGTGGAGTTGTGCCTTCAGCAGTGCGCATCCACTGTCGCCTTGGAGAGGAGGGAAGGTGGTGAGCTTTAGCCTGCTCTCAGGACCTGGGAGCCTGTGGAGAGTTTGAAGCTGTGGAAGCATGCGGTCACTCTGTTTTGAAATAGAGTGGCACCACTGGCTGAAGTGGTGTCGGGAGAGTAGGCTGGAAGACCTGTGGTTAATGTTCCCGAAAATAAAGAGGAACCAAGATGGCGAAGTCAGAGGGAACTACATTTGTGAACTAAGGGGATTTTGTGAAAATCCTGTTTTGTGAAGGATGCTGTTATTTTCTTTTCCAGAGATGCTAAGAACATGGCCAAGGATGTAAATGATGCCCTTGTGGAAATAATAAGCAAAGAGGCTGGAGTCGACAAACTAGAAGCAATGAAAACTCTGGCGACTTTGAAAGAAGAAAAGCGCTATCTTCAGGATATTTGGTCATAGAACTGGAGACTGAAGGAGAGAATTAAGCCCTTTGGATCGAAAACACTAAAGGGCAATTTTACTAAAGCTGAGATTTTTTGTGTGTGTGTGGTACTGGGGATTGAACCCGGGGGCATTCTACCTCTCAGCTCCACCTCTAGCTCTCTTTATTTTTTGTTTTGAAACAGGGTCTTGCTAGGTTGCTGAGAGTCTCACTACTTGCTGAGGCTGTCCTCGAACCTTCAGTCCTGTCTCAGCCTCCCATGTATTGGGATTACAGGTGTGTACCACCACATCCAGCTAATTTAAATTTTTTAAGTACTTTTTTTAACATTTCTCAGAGGAGGAGGTGGTATAGAAAGCAGATAGTTGGGTATGTAACTGAACTTCCTGGAGTGATTTTACATGTCTCCCACTCCGTCCCTGTGCCTGCCATCTTCACCAAAGTGCTCCTGAGCGCTTCCTCCTTCACCTGTGCCTCTCTACATTGTGAGTGCTTGCAGAGACCTTGGCCAGTTACCAAGGGCTCCACACGTATGTACGAAGGCTCCCAATTGGGAGTGTGGGTACTAGGGTCGACTGAGTGCATAACTCTTGTGAACTTATGCTGCCAATATTTAAAAAAATAGTGTAAAAGTGATTTATCATTTTTGTATGAAGTATACTCAAACTATATTCATATTAATATATTTACGTTACACGTGTAGAGTATATTTGTTGCATTGATTGTATAACTATCAAATGGTATATATGGTTATTACCAAAACTATATTTCATAAAAATAAGGTAATTAATGGTGCTAAAAATATGAAATATATTTTGAAGTTCTACTCTGGTATATGATTCTTTTTTTTGGTATATAATTGTTGTTTTTTTTTTTTTTGCGCAGTACCGGGGATTGAACCCAGAGGCGTTCTACCTCAGAGCTATATCCACGGCCCTATTTTTTATCCTTTATCTTGAAACTGGGTCTCACAAAGTTGTGGAGGGTCTCACTAAGTAGCTGAGGCTGGCCGCGGACCCGGATCCTCCGGTCTCAGCCTCGTAAGTACTGGGACTACAAGCATGTGCCACCACGCCCGGCTTGGTATATAATTCTTTATCACAGTTATTTTTAACATCACAATTCCAGAATTTAGAGACATTTGCGTTTATTTACAGACGCTAGCATCTACATTTTTGTAAAGGTACAACCTTTTCTTCTCTCTGCTTACTGATTCCCTTCATTTCTGTTCCTCCTTGGCACATTTTTGAGTTTTCTCAAATAATTTATTTTGCCTTCATGATATCATTTGAACTGTTTCCCAGGCTTAAAATACTGACTTTAGTAGCCTTGTATTTGTACATTCCTAATGTCAAATTTTCTCTTAAAACTTATAAAAACAAAAAATGTACAGTGGTATGATAAACTTTTCTCCTAGGCCTAAGTTTATATCGTCTTTTTATTTAATAGCTTGGCATTTAAAAAAAGAATCTTCTGTCAAAAGCTTCCAGTCATTTTGAGAAATTAAGATCTGAAAAAAATATGGAATAGTCTTAAGCTTTGATAAAGTTTTGTGGCTATTTACTATATTCTCTAATATTTTATATTTCATTTTTATTATGCATTTCATATGGAACATAATAGGAACCAATCTAAAAAATAAAATAAGAGCTAATGAAAATACACAAAATACTATGTTTCATACATATTATATACATAGGTTGTATACATCAGCCAATACAGACTAGAAGCAAAACATTAGAAGGTGTTATTTTAGCTAGATAAAATCTTTGTGTATGGGTAAGCAGTACTCTGATATTTGGTTCCCATATCTTAAACACCACTGATGTTAGCACTTGTTGGAAGCCTTCTTAGTCACAGCTCTACAGTCACCTTGGTCCAGCTTGGGAGGGGCACAAACTGCCCACCCAAGTGGAGATTTGTTTGCACGCAGACAAGATTCCAAGAACCAAATGAGACTGATAAGCAGGGACCCTGACAGCTTCCTTGTTACCCTTTCCTTCCCTGATTCATCCGGTAGTCACGGATGTTGATTTTCCCTGATTCATCCCATGACTGCTTTGCTGTCTCCTGTGATTAATCATTTTTTACAATGTTTTGGTTAAAACCCTCAATAAAAGAAAGACGCTGGTAGAAAGAGAGGAAATCTCTGTCTCCTCTCCAACCGCCCTATACTTCCAAAAATTATTCTGACTCATTGTCATTCATGTGAGAGACTTAATTTCATCAATCCATCAAAAACGCCATCCGTGACAGCACTGAGGTCCCTTTCTAACCCATTATTTTTGTTGTTGTTGTTGTGCAGTACTGGGATTGAACCCAGGGATGTTCTACCCCGGAGCTACACCCCTGACCCTATTTTTTATCCTTTATTTTGAAACCGGGTCTCACGAAGTAGCGGAGGGCCACGAACCCGGATCCTCTGGTCTCAGCCTCCCAAGTACTGGGACTACAAGCATGCATCACCACGCCCGGCTCTAACCCATTATTCTAACAAGCCACTATTGTACCGATTATTTTCAGCAACATTCACATTGCTCATCTGTGATTACCAGAGGAGCTTATCATAGTTCTGCAATATGGTATTCTTGATGAGCATGCTCACTGCATCTAGAGGGTGCCTTTTGTGGCATAGACCCATAGTGTTAGTGAAGTATACTCAATTGTCAGAAAAAAAGTAAGAGAATTTGGGTTTCACTGTGAGCATGTACTGCGTCCAACAAACTCTGCACCCTGTTGATTTCACATACACTTGAAACGTGAAGTAGTTCATAAGGGCAGACTTAACAAATTGCATAAAATAAGGCATGATCTACTGACCGGTAACTACAGATAACCCAAAGGCCACAAGGAAGATTTTGAAATGCATACTGTTTCCATCAGCATTCTCACCGCTGTGACCCACAAAACCTGACAATAAGAACTTAGAGGAAGGAAGATTGCTCACAGTTCTGGAGATTTCAGAGATTCGGTCCATAGTGAAGTCCATGGTGAAGTCTGCGAAGCTCAGAGCAGGGCGCAGGGAGCAGAGTAGAGTACAAGGGCACTGCTCTCACATCATCAGGCCGGAAGCAAGAGAAGGAGCTCGGGAAGGGGGTGCATGGACACATGCATAGGCCCTAAGACCACACTCCCAGGGACCCTGCCTCAGCAACCAAACCCACCTCCAATATGGCTGCCTTGTCTACATGAGTTTTAGGGAGACATTCTAAAATTTGAACCATAGCACATACAAATGATTAATGATTTCGTGTTCTAAATATTCACATGGAGGGCAGGCAAAACAATACCCAGGAGAAAGTTTCATTATTCTGTTGCACGAATATTTGGGTGCCTGCTTTGCCAGGTGCCACTCAAAGTGCTACAGCTATGATTATGGTAGTAAACACACCTCTGTTCTCAGGGAGCTGACATTCCTACATTGAGGAGAGATCGGAAATAATGTTTAAATGGATGAATTGCATGGTGTCTGAGAAGGTGGAAAAGGCTATGCAGAAACAAATTGGGGCAAAGTAGATTTGTGATATGGTGTTGGAGGGGTTGGCCAAAAATTAGGTAAAGTTTCAGAATGTAAAAATTTGATTTTGAGCCGGGCATGGTGGCGCACGCTTGTAATCCCAGTACTTTAGGAGGCGGAGACTGGAGGATCTGGGTTCGCAGCCAGCCTCAGCGCTCTCTCTCTCTCTCTCTCTCTCTCTCTCTCTCTCTTTCCCTGTCTCTCTCTCTCTCTACCTAGTGAGGCCCTCCGCAACTTCGTGAGACCCGGTTTCAAAATAAAGCATAAAAAATAGGACCGGGGGTGTAGTGCGGAGGTAGAACGCCCCTGCGTTCAATCCCCAGTACCGAAAAAAAAAAAATAGGGCCGGGGGTGTAATGTGGAGGTAGAACGCCCATGGTTTCAATCCCCGGTACTGCAAAAAAAAAAAAAAAAAATTGGAAAAAAAAAAACTTGATTTTGAGACCAAAGCGCTAGCTGTCGATGTCTTCAGGTAGAGGGAGTAGTTGGAACTAAGGCTCTGAAGTAGAACTGCCTGGTGACTGGTGATGTGGAGGAACAGCAAGGAGGGCAGTGGGTACAGGCAGATGACCTGTACCAAAATTAAATCAAAAAGAGATGTTGGGGAAAGAGTAATGAGCGGTGAATGGACAAAAGAAACAAGATATGATGATACCTTGACTTGAGGCCAGTGTGGAATGTTGGCTTTTACTCTGAGTGAGGTCTTTGGATCAAGTGGCATGATCTACCTTACTTTCTAAAGGGCTTACTATGGCTCTTGTAGTTGAGATTAAATGGAAGAAGCCAAGGTTTGAAGCAGGTAAATCACTTAGCTGAGATGACACAAAGGATTAATCACGAAACTGTACTCAAAAGAGTTAGACATTCTGACTTACAGTATCAAGCTGGCCTAATCCTGAGGGAGCAAGCAACTTCATAGGACTGCCTACACCTCACCTCACAGTCTGGCTGAAACAGGCCCTCTGGCTTAGACTTTATGTATTATATGTCTGTTGCACATGAGTGATTGTTTACAAAAAATGGAGATACTTGGGTCATGAAATATCCATATTCTATATCAAATACTGTGCATTGTAAACAAAAATTACACAACTAGTGTAACATTTTCTGGAAAACCAGCCCCATTAAACTACATATCCCAGGTTTATTCATGGCATGTACCCTAGACAACCCAGACACATCTTGCCTAAAGTATTCAGTATTTATATTAAATGGAATTGCACTAAGAAACTCAAGTGAAAGATTATGAAGCAAGTCCACCAACAGGATGCTGTTCAGAAGAGATACATTTAAGATACAGAAAGTTTGAAAAAGGATAAACCATGCAAATCACAAGAAAGCTTGTGTCAATGTAAAAAGGAGACAAAGCAAGAAATATTACTAGTGATAGATATTTTCATAGTGATTAAAGAATCAATTGAAGAAGACATGAAAAAATCCCAATATGTATGCACTTAATATTAAGCTTCAAGATATATAAAGCAAAAGTCAGAACTAAAAGGAGAATAAAAGCCAAATCCTATCACTCTGAACTACATTATGACGTAAAACTATAATGCACCAATAAAAGTATATAAAAATCAGTTTGGGAACTTACCATCACTCTGCATAGCAGAAAGAACAGACACACAAAGTATACAATGAGTATTTAAAAGATTTTTAGCAACATGACTAACTCACAGGACCTAATTGACATATAGAACACCAATGTCAATAACTCCAGAATAGAAAATTCCTTCTAGTTTACATTGAGTTCATCAGCATAGACCACCCTATCAGAAGATAGCTATAAAATGTGTTTTTAAAAACTAAACCATAAGACAGTAACTGCAGAAAAACTAAAATAATCCCTAAATATTTGGAGAATAAGCTATACACAAAATAACTCCCCATGAGCTAAAGAAAAATCAGGAGAGTTAGGAAATATTTTAATGAAGGAAATAGGATATACCACAATTTGCAGATTCTGCTATAGCAGGACTTTGAGGGAAATGTATTAGTCTAAATGCTTATATATAAAAAAGCTTAAAAGTCAAGGATACAAGATTTCACCCTGGGAAAAGGACCAACATATTTTACAAAAGATTAGAGAAGGATTTAAGAAAGATTAGGGAAAAATTCAATGAAAAGGAGGAAGTTCAGTAAACTAACAGACTAAAAGTTAGTTGCTTACCATTAATACGATTGATAGAGCAAAGAATCAGGGGGAAAGCATATTGAAAGATGGGATATTATTACATATCCTGAAAACTTAAAAAAATCCTAAGAGGATATAATAAACATTCCTAAGCCCGTAATTTGAAAAATTAGACAAATTGGGTAAATTCCCTGAAAATTTTAACTTAAAACTGACAAAAAAAAAGTACCTGTTGTGTTAGCGATCAGTTACTGTAACAAATACCTGAGATGACTTATAAAAAGAACAAACTTTGGCTTATGGTTTTTGAGGTCTCAATCAGTCCATGATCGATAGAGCCCGCGGTGAGGCAACACATGATGGCGGGGCATGCCTGGTAGAGCAAAGCCAATCATATCTGTTGCAACTCTTCTAATGTCATTGTAGCAGGAAAGCCCCTGTAGAAATGATATCAACAGAAAAGAAATACGACATCAGCAGAAAAGAAACTTTGTTTTAATAAAAACTCATTTACCAAGTGCCATAGTTTGTAGACCCCTGCTCTATATACATGGAGAAAATCATTTGATAAAATGCTATATCCATTCTTGATAAAAATTCTCAATATGCCAGAAATTCAAATGCTAATCTTTTCCAGAAACACCCTCACAGACACACCCAGAAATAATGTGTTCAACTCTCTGGGCATCTCTTAACGCAGCCAAGCTGACGCATATAATAACCATCACAAACACCAAAGAATGAACTACGCAGGAATAAATCTAATGAAAGATGTGCAGGAACTCTACATGGAAAGCTACAAAACATTAGTGACAGAAATGAGAGAAAACCGGAAGTAAATGGCATAAATTCATGTTTATTAATTGGAAAACTGAGTAGTTAAGATGTCAACGCTTCCCAGCTTGATCTATAGAGTCAATGCAATCCCAATAAAATCTTACCAAGTTATTTGTATTCTTCTGGAAATCACCATGCATATTCTGAAATTTATATGGTAACACAAAGGATAAAGAAATCCGAGGCAGTCTTTTTCAAATAAAAGTTGTAAGATTTACATGACCGAAGAAACAGAGAATCAATATGTGTGAATAGAATTTTTACTTTAATATATAAAAAATAATATTAAAAACCTAAGCCATGCATAATGATCAGATGAATAAGCAGTAAATACAGCCTTCCTCCTTCACTTCCTTTTTCTCATAAATAATTACAAATAAAGCCGGGTGTGGTGGCGCATGCTTGTAATCCCAGTACTTTGGGGGGCGGAGACCAAAGGATCTTGGTTCACGGCCAGCCTCAGCTCTCTCGCTCGCGCTCTCTTTCTCTGTCTCTGTCTCTCTCTCTCTCTCTGTTTACTTAGTGAGGTCCTCCGCAACTTCGTGAGACCCAGTTTCAAAATAAAGTATAAAAAATAGGGCCGTGGTTGTAGCTCGGAGGTAGAATGCCCCTGCATTCAATCCCCGGTACCGCAAAAAAAAAATTACAAATAACACATATTCTCAGTTAATAAACAATTGACAAACTTATTATTTTTTCCCTATACTTTTCCCTTTTCTCCTCATTTTTGATCACTGTACTTTAGCTACATGGTCTGAGTACATTACCTTCCTACAATGTCTTTTTTTATACATACCCAGGTGTCTGGGACTGAAGGCAGTTTGTGGTCATCCTCCAGTACAATCCCTAGAGAAGGCCGTGGAGATCATTTATGCTCCGGGTGGGGAGGAGAGGTTTGTGGAAGTTTCAAGAGAGCTAGTGGAAAGAAGTCGTCTGAGGTCTGTGGGGTGATGGCTGTTAGAGATGTACCAGAGGTTGCCGCAGGGGTCGTGGACAGGTGCTGTCAGGCACACAAGGCAACCTAGGGCCAGCTGTAAAGTAACAGAGAGGTGGCACAGAGGCCGCACCAGCGGAAGCCAGCCCAGACACATGTGATGCCTGCCGGGACAAGGCGAGGCACAGAGAAGGGTGAGAAGCAACGCTGCAGGAGAAATCAAGTTACCTGGAGAGACACCGTTTCTAAGTGATGTAGAGTTTCTCTGCATGGTGGACGCCAGTTGTGCCTGAACTTCTGTGTATAATTACATGGTGTGTGTGTGGGGGGGGGTCCTGCACAGGGACACCGAGCCAAGAGAGTGAGCAGGGGCTGAACTCTAGCAGCACCCTGTTTTCCAAGTCTTGTAGTTTAGAGAAGGGCCATGCCCCCAAGAGCAAAAAGAGAGCTTGGCTAATTTTCACAAGGGCCAACTGCAGTGTGGACCAGGGCAGGGACTGAGAACGGCCTTATTCACAGCAAAGACCTTCCAGTTTCTTACCTTCATAGTGACCCCACTCTCATATCTGTAACAAGGGAATAATAGAAAGGCATCTGTATTATGGGGTTGTTTTAGGCTTAAAGGGCTACATGTATAAAATCCTTACCTAGAACTGTAATTGGCTCAGAGTAATGAGTGTCCTCCTTAGCCACTGTTTTTCTTCTCTCCCCTTCTGTCTCCCTTTTGCTTTTCTCTACATTTCTTCATCTATCCTTAGTTCTTCTTTCTGCTTTCCATTTTTATTTATTTATCCCTTCTCTCTTTGTGTTGCTATGATGTAATAAAATACATATTTGTTTTTTGTCCCCAGTTCTTGATACAGAGTTCCTAAAACCTTTGTAATTTATCAAGTGATATCAGTGACAGGAACATCTTTTGTTCCAGTAGCTGGTTCATGGGTGACAGAAGCATCATTTGTTCTAATGAGGTCCCCTTTGGTGCCCCCCAGAGCTTTGGGATGAGGGTTGGTCCCCTGAAAGACCAGGGCATGAGTCTGTGGCTGTAATTTTAGCCACATCCCTCAGCCTTCAAGTAGGGAAAGAGGGACTGGAGATCCTGGCCAGTGGCTAATTAATCATGCTTCTGTAATGGAACCTCCATAAAAACCCCCAAAAGCCACAGCTTCTTGAGCTTCTGGATCAGAGAGCCTGTTTGACCCTGGGAGGATGTTGCACCTGAGAACATGGAGCTCAGGGATGGTCTTTCTCACTCCATACCTCATCCTAGGTAGCACTTCTGTCTGGCTGCTTTCACGTTACGTCCTTTGTAATAAACAGTAAGTAGAAGGCTGTCCTGAGTTCTGTGAGTTGTTCTAGCAGATCATCAAACATGAGGATCCTGGGGACCATGATTTATAACCAGTTGGTCAGAAGGGCAAGTGACAATCGGGGACTGGACTGGTGATTGGTCTGAAGTGGGGACAGATTTGTGGGACTGAGCCTTCAACCTGTGGAATGTGTAGCAACTCTGTTAGAGCCAAAATTTAATTGAATTTAGTGGTGGTGTCTGGAGACATGGGGAATTGGTTGTATAAAGGGAAAAACCCATAGATTAGGGGTCAGAAGCATTGTGAATAAAAGTGGTTTTGTTATCAATCCTGGATTTAGAGACTAGTAAGCAAGAAAAAAAACACAAAGCCATATAAATGGCTTATTTATTTATTTATTTATGGTACTAGAGATTGAACCCAAGAGCATTTTACCTGCAAGCTATACCACCAGCAATTTTTTTTTTTTGTTTTGAAACAGTGTCTCCCTAGGTTTTTGAGAGAGTTGCTACATTACTGAGGCTCAGCCTCTCAAATACTGGGATTACAGGCATGCGCCACCATGCCTGGCTAGCTATCATATACACCCAGATTGTAACTATAAATTTAAAACTTGCTGACAAAGAGTAAACAACCATCTAAATAAGCCTTGAGCCTGGGTTTTCGGATCCCACTTCAATGTGTCCCTCTAACTTGGCATTTCCTCCCAAGTAACCTTGACTTCAAAGACCCCAGCCACAACGTCATGGTTTCTAAGAAGCTGGAGCTTCTAGGATGTGCTTAATATCTCACCTAATGCAGTATCCTATTTCTCCATTTCAGGAATTTATTTCACTGCCTATGACTTGGTTTTAATTGAATTTTCCTAAAATGCTCTCACCAAATAGATTTTACTTCCATTTAATCGTTAATCAGTCAGATGGATACAATGAAATACTTAAAATACCCATGTTAATAAATTTAAGCTTTAAATTCTATAAACACGGCAATTCTTGTACTTTAAAGCTATTTTGTCTTGGACTTGTATTTTACCACTAATGGAGATATTTTATCCACTTACTTTTTTACTTATCTACTTCAGTTCAATACTTAGCTTATCCCATTTATATAGACTTCAATATGAATGGGGCGGGTGTTTGGTAATGGAGAGTTGTGTTCTGTTCCAAGATGTGTTTGAAAAGCATCATGGTGTAGACAGGAGGAGAGCTCTCAGCCAGGGTCTGGAGTTGGAAACTTACAACTGCAACATTTTGGAGAGAGAGAGAGCAAAAACTATAGTTAAAAGTATGCATACTGGACCCATGTTCAAAACACATGTTCAAAGACACATGTTCAAAACCTGCCTCTCACATCAAGTTTGTGTCTTTGGTCAAATTACTTAACCTCTTTTTGCCCCACTCTGTTCAATGGTGAATATGATGGTATCTACTTGTGGATAGTTAGGGTAGTTAAGTGAGTTAATTCGAGAAAAGACTTAAAATACCTTTCGGCATTCAACAGAAAAACAAGCCACAATTACTATGGATAACAAACTTCATATATAACTTGTGTTTCCTGTTTGCTGTATATTTTCTTTTATTCTAAAAAATGCCCCAAGGTAGAAACTAACATCGCTCATGGTCCCATTAGGTTCTCATTTGATTTTGATTCCGAGGTAGTAATGATAAATATTTAAAATGTTCAAACATAAAAGTGAGTATTTATGAATGTGGACATTTTAAACTGGATCTACCTAGAGCTGCATGAATTAGACATTGTGGCAAGATGATGGGACACTGGCTGCCGGCCTCCTAGACTGACCCAGTGTTGAGGTCTGGCCCACTCTCATTCCCCTCCTGGGATCCACAGACTCATGCTTCTGCCTGGCTCAGGTGCTGTGGTCTGCCTAGTGCACGTGGACATCAAAGTGACTTATTCCCATCCAAGAAAATTGAGATAATTTAAATATATTTGCAATATTTGAATGGATAGGACAAGCCTTCCCCCTTGTGAAGGAGCATTAACTCAAAGGTAATAAAAGTGATGTTACTTATACTGACACTAAATCAATTCTTCTTGGCTTTATGTTTTATTTAACGTGAACATTCTTCTTTTTAAATGTGGTGGGTTGACATTTTGTGGAAATCCAAATGCTGCTTTTGACACCCATTAAATGTTCATGACTAGAGGTTCTGATGAGTTTTCTCAAGTTAGGACAATTTTTATTTTGAAAAGGATCCTGTTAGTGGGAGAGAGAGTTGGCTGCAGTAGACTGAGTGCATTTTATTGTGTCTGATCAGTTTCTTTTCCAGCATTTACTTATTACCTCTGGTGTACCAGTCTGTATCACTCACTGTGCTAAGGAATGGCGTGTTCAGAGAAGAGGAAGCCCAGTTCAAACCACGGGTTCCCTGGGCTGCCTGCTTCTCCCTGCTTCTCTCAAAGAGATGAGAGTGTTGGTCAACTCTGCTGAATCTTCAAGCACAATGTGAGAAGACCTTTGCAGGTATCATGGATTCATCACTGAAATTTTATAAGATATGGTTCTTGTTCTTGTTTTTCAGAAGAGAAAGTTTAGACCTAGAAAGTCTGTCTTTGCCAAGATCGTGGATGGCAAATGAGTCAGGGACAGCCAGACTTCAGACCTAGTATTGTTGGGCTCTAAGTCCATGTTCTTTTATGAAAAAAAGTCTTGTTGTGTTATAATAATTCATCTATAAGGCACATTATACATAAGTGCTATTTATGTTTAATAGTAAAAGGAACCTAATATACTTACATAACCTTATTTTTCTTCAAAAGTTGTGTGCTGGGTATTCCTAGGTCTTTGTTACTCTTTATAAGTTTTAAAATAAACTTTTCCAGTTCACCAAAATACCCTGGTGAGATTTTTAAACTGGAATTGCCTTGAATGAATAGATTTTCAAAGGACTGAAACCTTTGCCATATTGTAGCTTGCTGACCATTAAAATGGTATTACTGTTCTCCATTTCATTAAATCTTTTATAATGCCCTTCAATAAAGTTTTATAATCTTATCCATACAGGGTTTGCACATCCATCTTCTGTTAACTTTATTCTTAGAAATGCTAGATAATCTATGATTCCTAAATTACTCTTTTTAAAAAACCAAATGACTTTCTAGAATTTGAAAGTCTAGTTTGAAACTATGACTTAGGTAAGATTAATCATAATAATTTAGTCTATTCATCAAAAAATATTAAAAAACTTACTAGACCATGAAATAGTCTTATTATAGAATTAATTTTGATGAGACTTAAACATTTAAATTCCAGGCTTTATTCCAATTTTGCTTTTTGTTCCCTAGTACTGGATATTGAACCCAGGGCCTCATGCATGCTGGACAAGCACTCTCCTACTGAGCCATTTCCCCAGCCCCCAATTTCACTTTTCCATTAACATTTCTGTTCCAGAATCCCATTCAGGATTGCATTTAGTTCTCTTGCTCCCTTAGTCTCCTCCAATCTTTGACAGTTTCTCAGTCTTCCCTGACCTTGAAGCTTAGAGGAGCCCTGGTCGGTTATCTTATAGGAAGTCCCTCAATTTGTCTGTCGGATGTTTGCTCATGGTGACATGTGGTTTGTGGGGTTTTGAGAACACCATTTCTTATCCAGGGTCCGTGTATAGCAAGGTTAATCACTGGGGATCTTAACCCTGATCACTTGCTTTTGGTGTTATTTAACACATTCCTCCACCATGAGATTGCTATTTTTTCCTTTTCATATTCTATTCTTTGGGAATAAGTCACTAAGTCCAGTCCACATCGAAAGGGAGGGAAACTGAGCTCTACCTTCTGGAGGGGTGAGGATCTACATCTATTATTTGTAATTCTTTATAAGGAAACTGTCTCACCCTAACTTGTACGTTTTTTTATCATTTTTTTTTTGGCAGTACCGGGGATTGAACCCAGGGGCGTTCTACCTCCACGTTACACCCCCAGCCCTATTTTTTTATACTTTATTTTGAAACCAGGTCTCACGAAGTTGCGGAGGGCCTCACTAGGTAGAGAGAGAGAGAGAGAGAGAGAGAGAGAGCGAGCTGAGGCTGGCTGCGAACCTGGATCCTCCGGTCTCCACCTCCCAAAGTACTGGGATTACAAGAGTGCACCACCACGCCCGGCTTTTTTTTTTTATCATTTCTATCAGTATGGACTAACAGATATTTGATGCTTTGGGTTATCATATGATACTGTTGCCGGACTCTTGGTCCCACAGCCTGGTACCTGAGACAAAGGAAACTCCAGAGACTGAAATAGAATATTCAGGCCTTTTTTATTCATCGATGAAGACCCAGTCGGCAATTCACCACAAAACTGGGCCCCAAACACAGGGCTCACATGATTTTTAAACCCTCAGTCTCCCAATTTTGAGAGGGGAGCAGTAAGCATGAGATGTATTATACCTAACAAGTGAGATACAGAAAGCAGGAAAGGTGATTAATTTGCATACCATCCCCCATCCCTCTCTAATCTTGTAAATGGCCCAGAGAAGTGTTCTCTTGTTTACATTAGGGAGAGCTCCTGGGTTTTGACTCCCGGTTGCCAAGGGAACAGCTTGATTAACTTTGGAGAGGGCTGATCTTGTCTTTCATCTTCCAAAATGTCAGCTCATGGGGGAAGGAGTTGAGGGAATTCTTATTTTTCCTATCTGAAGTTTAAATTCCTAACAACAATTTCAAGGCTCTGACCTGGTTTCCTACCTCAATACTACATTTTTTATTTTGTTCATCTAATTGCTCACCTTGGCTACTGCCATGTCTTTCAGGTTGGCTCTTGTGTTACTGTGATGTGTTCTTTTTGTTTCTATGTTTTATTTTCAAACTTTCTTAAATTCTTTGAGATATCATTTCACCTCTATTGGTGAAGCTGGACCCTCATCCTGGCAGTGGGTGGCTGGCCGTGACAGTGCCCAGGGCCTGCCCGCAACTGTCTCTGGGCCTCAAGCCACCACTGCTGTGATGGGAGTCGCACTGGGCTACACTCCCGCCGGGCAGGGCCAACACACTTTGGGTGAGCATGCCACACTAGTTTTCTCAGCTGGGACAGGAACTCTGCTGGCACACGCCTGGGCTCTGCAGGCTATCCGCGACCACCGCTGCCCAGATGGGGGACTACCCTGGAAATTTGACCTCCGCAGTCTACAGTCTCACAAGAAAACCAAGGAGTTTTTTTCTGTAGTTGGCCTGCAGATGCAGCCATCAGAGGAGTTCAAATTGTGTGTGTGTGGGGGCAGCCCCAACAGTGAAATTTACATATAAAAAGCAGCCTAAGCTCAAAAAATCATAGAGAGATAGACAGAACTGAGCTGCTTGATTCACCTGGGCTCTCTAAAAATTTGGTAGAGCTCCCATTGGCCAGTTTCTGGCTATGGGGGTGGGTTTAAATCTCCACTTCACATGGTGTGTGGTGGGTAGGAGAACAAGGGATAGTTCTCTACCATCCCAACTTTAATATGCATGAGAAGGGAGGTGTTTGCTGCTGCCTCTGGAATGGGCAAGTGGCTCCTCCCGTGGGTGACTGATAGCATCTCCTAGGCTTCTGATGGTCAAACTCACAAAAGATGCTTAAGTTTAAATGTTTCTTGTAAAAGCCTGTAAGATAATTCTATTTTCTAATGTGATTTGTTCTCTTACACTCTAAAAGAAAATTATAAGATTCTAGGAAGAAGCAAAAACTAGAGTCTTCTTATGCAGGAATCCATACAAATTTACAGCAAAATATAGCTTTTTATTGCAGGAAATATGGCCATTTTCATTTTTTGAGCTCATGAATTTTTGCAAATCCCCCCTGAGTTTGTGCATTTATATTTTCTGTTTTGATTCATTTTTGTTTTGCCTCTGATTTATTTATTTTTTGTCTAGCTAGGACTTTCTGGGTCTCTATCTTTTTAATTTTTCTCCTTCTATCTTTACTCAGCAGTTATTCAAGGTTTAATTCTCTGCTTAGTATCTGTGTGTTGTTTGTTGTTATGTGTGTAATGTGTCTATATATCATCTACATGGTACCACAAATTAGCATATTAGTAAAATGAGCACTCATAAAATAAAAAAATCAAACCAAATGCCTCTGAGTTCACATGACTTAAATAAATCTAACAACTGGATAAATTTAAGAGTTGTTCATGAGAGTAAGATAACAGTGACCTTTTATTAACACATGCCTTTTTCCCTAGCTAAATGGTCAATCAAGATTATGTTTGCCTCTGTAGGATGTTTCCAAATACAATATTCATTGCCTTAAAGTTTTCTCTATGGCAGGAAAAATATTTTACGACACTAATAATGCTTATCTGATGGCTTGAGTTTTCAGGGGTAATCTATAATTTAATTATTAAATTAAAATGGGTAAGTGCAAAATGTAACTAATACCTTAAAATTCTCTTGACTTCTTAGGATCTAAATAATAGTTTAGTCAATTCAATGAGCTTCTAAATTGTTGGTATATAAAAAAAAACTATTGTAAAATGGCTTTTATTTTTGGGTCTTTACCATAAGACAACAAAGGTTGCTGAAAATTAGGGTTCAGGTCAATGTGTAATTTTGTATATATTGCTTTGATAGAAACAACTATGTATTCTTTTACCTGAGCACCCTAAAAATTGGAAATAATGATCAGACCAATTAAATACTCCTTAACAATCTTTAGCTGATAGAGATGCAGATGCTGGACATCCTAAGCTTCATTCCCATACTGGCCATCATCCTAGGAAAAACTAAACACAGATAGACTATATACATTTCCCTTTGGCAACAAAGGAAGTCACAGACAGGCAGCAATATGTACTGCCTTTACCATGGCGCCATCAGGTCCGCAGTCATCAGGGGCTGGTCTCACAGCTCACTGACACCCCTCTACAGATGTAACTAGGTGTCAGCTCTTCGTCATGCTGGTAAACATGGATAAACCTAGTAGACATGCCCCGTTTATAGCCATGCATGAAATGGTCACCAGGTAGCCCACGGGACTCTCTGGGACAAGTCGCACAGTGAGAGAACTAAAAGGATGCTTTTATTTCTCCTCTGTCTCTCAGATGGGAAATGGCCCATCAGCATAGCCTGCCAGCACTCCATTAAATTTCTAGTCTTTTCTGTGCCTGAGTTTGATAGTATAGACCAAAAGACAGAGAGGATGGCACCAGAAAAAATGTAAGCAATGGCACTAACTTGCAACTAAATCTGTTTTACAAGAGGAAAGTAAAGGATCTAAACTTTGTATTAAGGAGAAATTCAAAGCTACGCCAATAAGATAAATCAGATATGGCTCTTCTGGCCACACTAACTGATTAATAATTGTCATATCACCAGAGCCCAAAAATACAAAAGAAAACCTAATAAATAGAGGTTTTATAATAAAGAAATTAAAAAATGAGGAAAATGCTTTTAGGTGGAAAAGAAATTTGTATGGCAAAAATTTTGTTCTAAATGACTGAGTTATCCCAGAGGGGAAAAGAAAGATAAGAACAAAAATCAGAGGGTTGAGTAAGTTCCAGAGGGTTTGAGGAAGTTGCAAGTAATTTATAAAGGGTAAAACATAAGTCTTGTATATGATAAAGCTGGCTGGTTAAAATAAAAAAAAATTGTTCAATGGGTTTTCTAAGAGTCACATTAAATGCATTGATTCTATGTTTAAAACCATTTGATTTTCTTAAGATATTGATCTGCCTTTGGTAAAATTTTACAAAATCAAGCTTAGAGAACAAAACTTTACATCTTAATAAGATAATTTCTGTGTTTCCTATTGTCTATTGACAACATTTTAGATATTTGTAGTCTCAAAATGTACAAGACTTCTAAAATACTAAATGTAAGATTACTAAGCTATTGACATCTAAGCAAAACAAAACAGTGATAGCCTTTCCAGGTTTATATGTTCCTAATTGCATTATGACCATCTTCTTTATACAAAGATATAATGGGATTTCCTTTATTCCTGATAATTCTTTTTTGTGATTTTCTTATAAAACTGTATAACTGTTGTTTGTTAATGTTCAACAGAAGTACAATACACAAACAGTGTTTTGTGATAATAGCCATCACCTACAAGAGAGCTTAAAAGGTGAAACTGACCTTCTGGGTGTTCAACACCTAAGACTTAGAGAATAATCAGGAAATAAAAGGACTATGGAAAAACAACCAATATTTTGGCCCTACGTCCTCCAAAGTCAAATAGGAACCAGGATAATGGGACTTTGCTCCAACTCCGGTGAGTCATCTGACTTCTCAAACAGGGAGATTGTGAAGGCCCTAGAGGCTGGGAGACTCAAGCACATACTCTACGAAAAGAAGGGTCACCAGATAGAAAATGTCCTCTGTGTTTCAAAGAAAGTCAACTGGTCAGCAAGACCAAGACCTGTCCTGGCTGATGGCACAACTGGTAGAGGTAAAGCCTCACCAAGTCTCTAAGTTACCCTAAAGAGCTTTACCTGACCTTAACAACAAAAATGTTAGACAAACTTAGGTTTTCCCAACATTGGGCTAACTACTTGGTATTAAACACCCAGTGGGAAAGTATAACCAAAAATAAGTGTGGAGTAAAAAAGAGTCATACTCATGGAGCCATTTAAAAGACCACCCACATAATTTACCTATCTTCTGACTTTGGCTCCCCCTTATATTCTACATTATAATTTTAATGGTACTTCTACTTTTAGGCTCACAAAAAATAAGATATAACACAAAATGTCCAAAATCTCCCTCCAGTTAAGTCCTAATAAGGTGCCGTAAAATCAAACCTGTCATTCTTGAGATTTTACACGTCCAGGACCATCAGATACTACAAAAAGTGGAGATTCCTATTTCTGCAAGCTCCTGGAGGATCTGAGTTCTGTTTAAAATCCTACAAACAAAAACCCTATTTCAGCTAAGTTAAAAACAACATGCTTGGTTTTTTTTTTCAGGCTTTGTGCCACAAAAAACTTTTCACAACATTATATATATAATTACTTATGGTCTATTGCAAATGGGTTGGCTAACTGGCCTCCAATTTAAAATGCTAACAGGTGGATGGCCCAAGGTAAAGGGTTATAAAACCATTGTGGCAAGATATCTGGGTTGTTGTATAATGTACTAATGTATCAGTTTCTTCATGTAGATACCCACTAAACCATTATGAATGACTTTGAGCCAAGATAACCAGACTCCTTCAGGCCTCTAGCCCCAGATGATTATGAAAACAAAATGTCATATGGAGATTTCCTTCTTCCATGGTCCTCTAGATCTTCTATCCCCACCCCCTACCAGCTCAAAGCAGTTAGAGCGGTCATTGCCCCATTTCCCTAACAGCAGTTAGGGTCACATCATCAGAGGGGAGACATGAGGCAGGTCAGAGGGCCTGGGAACAGGAAGAATTAAAGCAGCCATCTGCATCCCCTTTCTATGAGGTTGGGGGAGGTGAGCTGGAAGGTGAGAGACGTGGGTGCCAGGGAATCAGGGCCCTGACCAGCCCACAGATAATCATTCAAATTAAGGATCGAAATTGTGCAGAAGTCATTGGTTCCCCCAAACCCAATTCTGACCACTCATAAAAGAACAGATAGAAAACCCCAGGAAGGGTAACAGCCCACTCCCCAAGGGCTTAAAGGTCACTCTCTTTCTGGGACTCCCCCCCTTTGGGTGGGAGCTGCTTTGTCCTCTATCTTTCCCTAACCTAAAATAAACTTTCATATTTCTAAACCTTTCGCTAGTCCTTGGACTCATTCAATCGAGATTCATTGGACAATAACCCTAAAAAGAGATGACACCCCTGTTTCATTGGGTTTTATTGATAAATGAGACTATATATTTGTGGTGTATGATGTGATCTTCTAATGTATGTATATTTTGTTTTGAGCACTTCCTTGTTTTCTGGCACTCCAAGATGCTCCAGGATCATCTTGTATTTTCTTTGCCCCAGTGTTAAAATCAACGATTTCTCCAAAGAGCCCAAATTCCTTTTAGTAGAGAACCCCTGACAAACCTGGAACCCGTTTCCATCTTTGTAGTTTTGCCTTTCCCAGGCGGTGATATGTGACTGGAATTACACAACATGTAGCTTTTCGGGTTGTATTACTTTCAGTCAGCAAAATGCATTTAAAATTCCTTTGCATTGTGTTGCTTAATGGCCGGTTCCTTTTTATTGCTATGTAGTATTTCATCCTATGGACATACTATAGTTTATTAATCCATTCCTTGATTGAAGGAAATCTTAGTTGCTTCCAGTTTTGGGCAATTATGATTAGGCTGCTATAAACAATTGTGTATCTTACTATGTGAGTATACGTTTTTGGTTCAGTTGCGTAGATACCTAGGATTTCTGGGCCATATGCTAACTTTTTCTTTTCTTTCAATTTCTGAGAAACTGCTAACCTGTTTTCCAAAGTAACCATGTCCTTTTGTATTCCTGCCAGCAAGGAACGAGAGCGCTTGCCTCTGTTCTGAGAGTACAGTTTAAATGGCTCAGCGTTGTTTGAGCTTGTTTCTGGTGCAGTCCGTGTCTCCAGTCTCTGCAGAATTATATGCTTGTGCATTTAAAGAGTAGATTCAAAATTTAAAATGATAGCATAGAGATTATAAGTACAAAGGAATATAACTTGAGTTACTTTAATACAGTTTTTCTGTGTGACCACTTGAGATTTTCATGGTTACTTTTTTTAACATTTGGGAAATAATTACTTATTCCTTTCACTTTAGAGATAAAAAAATGCTGCAGAATATATGTATAGCTATGAAAAGACTGTCCCTGTTGACAGGATGTGCTCACATGAAGCTCTGCAGGCACTAACGTTGGAGAGGCGGCCTCGACTTTTAAGTACAGTGAAATCTGAAAGTTAACATGGCCACAAGAGCTCCTTCTCTGCTCCATGTGATTTTTACCCCATAGCTATCTTTTTTTTTGCTATGAACTTTTAAATCAAGTAAATCAGATATAAAAACATTTTCAAATAGCCAGAATCAATTTTAAAAATGGTACTGTGAAACTTGACCTACAAAATCATTCCTTAAAGATCAGTGCAGAAAATTTTTGGAGAAAGCTATTAACTATGCAGCAAAAAATATAAGCAATATATATATGTGATATATATTATGTGATATTTTTATTATGATTATATTATTATTATTATCATTATTATTATTATTATTATTATTTTGGTACTGGGGATTGAACCCAGAGGCATTCTACCTTCAAGCTACACTCCTAGCCTGATTTTATTTCTTATTTGGAAACAGGGTCTAACTAGGTTGCTGAGAGCCTCACTAAATTGCCAAGGCTGACTTTGAACCTGCGGTACTCCCTTCTCAGCCTCCTAAGTACTGGGATTACAAGGGTGCACCAACACTCCTGCCTGTGATATATATTATATATAAAAATATAAGCAATATACAGAAAAAAAGGAGTCAAATCTCAAAAAAGAATATCCGAGGAAAAGGGAAAAATGGTGACTTTGCATTGACAAAAGGAATCATAGGACATGTGTGAATATTCTGATTATTTCCTTCACACATTGGATATTTCCTGTAAAGCAGTGAATTAAACATGCTTAATCCATTTTCTCAAATTCTTTTGACAGATTGAAGAAAAACTACAATTTTTTACCTGCTTTCATAGAAGTTTGTGATGAATTTCCTGTGAAGATATCTTAATGGAAATTCTTCAACTCCAGAAACATTGAAAACCATTAGACTCAATCCCAAAGAAACAAAGGCTAGGATAGCATTTCAGTTTTTGGAACATATCACGAAATTTGACTTTTATAAGTCTCAGACAAACTCATCTTCAGATTTAAGACTTTTCCTAACTATTCATATATTGGTTACATCATGTGAAAAAACTTTTTAAAAAAGCATTTTTCAGTTAAATTTGGTAAAGAAGAATAACAAATCTTGTTAAACAAATCTTGTTAAATTTATGTTCCATTGAACATAAATATGCAAAGATTAATATTGATAAATATCTAGAAGTTATCGATCAAAAACATACACTGAAATGTATTATTAGAGCGTCAGACCAACATGTAGTTAAAAATTCCCTTGTTAGAAAATGCATGAGTGCAACTAAAAATATTACTTTTTAAAATTATAATACTTATTTTATTCTTAAACTGGCATGAGTCTATGTGCATAGATGAAGTTCAATAAAAGGGAAATTTCCCTGCCTGTGTTACTTTCCCACTATTATCAATACATATGTGTATCATTGTACAATTACCACTGAAAATACCGCTGTCACCAGAGGAGAGGGTGGTAAACCAGGATGTGCTCTGGGGCCAGATGTATTGGGGTTGCTGCTGCCGACATCAACAGTCTCAGACAGAGGAAGCCTCAGAAGACTGTTACAGCAATGACACTGTGCCCTGAGGGAAGAGCTTTCCATCCTGCTGGAGGAAGAATTTCTTTAAAAACATTATATAAGAAAAGAAAAATAAAGATTTTACCATTTTCTTCACATGCTATCTTTACTATATTAAAATACAGAATTTGGAAAACAACATTCCTTCCACTATTTCCATCACTTTTAAAAAATGCCTTTCTTAACTGTTGAGCATCTTCAGTTACTTAACAATGACCCATGGTGAGCATGAGATTGCTTACAGCTGCTACAACATAATAGTAATTGGAAAATGCTGGGGGATTTGGTTGAAGATGCTCTGTTCTATCTTTGCCATGTGGGATGTACCAGTTGTTATGGAACAATCTGTCAGTCATGAGAATTAAAGGAGAAAATGAAATTGTTCCTGGCCACATGGGCATTTATCTGAAGCACTGCCTTGGCCAGCATGAGCAGGACCCACTTTGAGACTGTAAGGTGCTGAGTGCCCTGGTGAGCAGTTAACACCACTTCATCCTGTTTTTTTTTTAATTATTTTACTAGTGCATTGCAATTATACATCATAGTGAGGTTCAATGTGATAAAAACATACATGCGCACAGCTCTTTGTGGATGTCCCTCCACATCCCACCCTGACCCCCCTTCCCACACGAGTTAGTGAGGGTGGTAGCGATATCTTCACATATTACCATAATATTATTTGCATTGTTTCCTTCCTCAGTCCTTCCTCTTCCCCTCCTTATTTCCTTCTCTAACCCCTTTCAACTCTACTGCAGAGCAGACTGCCCAATCTCTCTCTCTCTCACACATACACACATTCAAATCAAATTGAAGACAAGATGTATGATGGTGTTTCTGTATACATTAATTACATTTTAATTTCAGAACATTCACCTTTTTTAGCTTCAATTTTCAGATATATAAAACCCAAACTGACCATTTTTGTAAATGGTAGAATACAAGCCAAGGGCAATCCCAATACTCATGCATAAAAGCTATCTTCTGTTTCCTCTAACAGTGTATGAAGAACTGGCCTAAGAAGACCTGGAGACTGTGTGTCTTTGTGGCTTCAAGTTCTACTTGTACCACTATACCATGATCCACACTAATTCTTCTTTTCTGACCAGAATCCTGACTGTGTTTTGAACTGGAGGCTTTGGGTAGTCGGGTGCATCTTAGTGATGCCTCTCCTGCCAGGTCTGCTGGCCTTTTCATGACCAAGAGTTTTGCCTTACAGCCTATACGTTGCCTACTTTTTGAGGAAATTATTACATCTTTAGCAGTATTGGCAACTCCATAGAAGTTTTAGCCTAAGTGAATAGGAATCTTGACAATGGTTCGTAGATGGTTTAACACATGTAAACATAGAGTCATTTACACAAAATCGGGGTTTAAACTGTGTCATATTTAAACTACAGTTTCAACTACTACAGCAACTATGGCTTTTATAGCAGTTCTTGGAGAAACTCCATTTTGTGGATGGGTGTGCTCTGAATTTTGGAGCAGCTTTTGATACACAGCAGGTCATTTTGATGTTGTTTTAATCCCCTTGGCAGGTGCCTAGCCATCTCGAGGCTCCAGAGCAGACATCTGTCTCCACGATCCTCGATTCAATAGCAGTTAACTCAGCACCTTTCACCAGCTTTAATTCACTTTCCAAAGGTTAATAGGTGAAAGAACGGGTTCAGAAAGGGTCTAAATCATGTTTCTATTTTTCCAGATGGATGACTTTCACAAAAGACCACGACTCCATTGTGTATAAGAGCACTTAAATCTTGCCTTTATTTCAGAACATATCTGTAGGTTAGGAATTCTTCTTTACTTCTGTATTTTCAAGGGAGAAGTGAGAAAGGTGTATTTTCTTTGTAAGAGCTTTCTCAGTAAAACACATGAACTACTGTCAAGACCTACTCCAGCTGAAGGACTTTGCCACATAGAGAAATTGTTTTCTCATTTGCATCCTTATTTAATAGCAACTACAGATAAATAAGCTGGCATCGCAGCAGGTCATTACTCACCTATGTTTTCTCCTTATTCTGGTCCAAAGGTATGGATTGGAGAGGGATTCATGTGGAACAAGACTAGAAAAATCCAGGGGTTGCATCTGACTTGACCTGATAAGACTTGGGAGCATGCTGCTGATGAGGCGGGCGGGTCCCCTTGGGAGTCTTCGGATGTGCTTTAATAACAGAAGACCCAACTCTATGAAGCACAGGGGTGGAATATTACACCTAAACTATAAGAGAAAAGTGAATGGGATGCTTCGTGTCCACCGTGTCCCTAGACCTGGTATCAGAGCTGCAGTTCACCCGCTGGCTAAATAAAGCACTATAGCTGAGAAATGCAAGCTCCTGTGCAGTGGTAAATGCTCTGGTCCTCTTAAAGGAACCAAACAACGCCTGAGTGAGGATCCATCTTTCCTTTAGTACCCCAGAGCTGACCTGAGCCCAAGTCCCGAGTCAATCCAGTGTATGTCAGACCACTATCTATTAGGGTGCTCTGGCAGGTGCTGTTTGCTCTGTAGTCCTGCCACGGATGGTTGCTGCTTTAAGCAGCTCCCTAATAACTATTCTGTAGTTCCTGCCATGGAAGGTCACTTGACCAGACAGCTTCCTGAAGATTATTCCGTGGTTCCTGCTGTAAAGGCACTTAAACAGTTAAAGCAAAATTGCTAGCAAGTCTGACTCAGGCCTTTGCTAAAATAACAGAATGTCCTTGGTAAAAACCCCCTGACTCAAACATCTGTTGGGAAAACAAAACGTCCTTACTTGGGACCCTCCTGACTGAGGTCAAGATGGCCTTCTACAGATTAATGGTTATTGTGGTTACTATTACTGTAACAGTCTGGAAAGTTAGGGAAAACATCTTCTAATATAGAATGTACAAGGACAGCGAATGTCTAACCAGTCTGTGATGATCAACTGTATCTATAACCAACCATTGTAAAGGTCAGAGAAACCCCACGTGGGACTGTCCAATTAGCAAAGGGAAACTGAGGCTCTTTGTTTGAAAGTTATAAAAACTGAAACAAAAACATGCCTGAGGTCCTCGTACTGAACTGCTGTGTCAGTTTATGTCGGGCACCCAAGCTTAAGCTTGAATAAAGGCTCTTCTGCGGTTGCATATGGCTTGGTCTCCTGGTGGTCTCTCTGAGACAAAGGGTCTTAGCATAACACTGCCATGGAAGGTCGCTGCACCAGGCAGCTTCTTAATCAATAGTCTTCTCGCATGATACTGACATGAAGTCTGATATAATAATTTGGAGAAATTTTAATAATTGGGGGAGTTGGGGAGGAGATCCAAGGTGACAAATTCTCCTGCCTTATGTAGTCAAAACCTTTTTTTATATAGGGGTTTAAACAAAACAAACGGGAAGATGATCACAAGTTAAGACCAGGGAGTGGCAAGATGAATATTTCAGGGAGAATAGGAGGTCATCTATGTCCAGCTTCCGGTCCCATCTGGTCCAAGGAAGCTTGTCTGTGTGAGAACAATTTCCACTTAGCATGTACTGTGCACATGGTTAAACCGATCTGAAATGGTGACCTCATTGCGTGGGCTAAGATGGCTCCCAATAACTATCCTCTCTCAATTTTCCCTTTGAGATAAAATAAGCTTGTATGGCTTGGGAGATGAATTCTTCTGTGGAAGAAACTCTGCCAGAGCACAGAAACTTTTCACAGGGCGCCAGAGCAGTAGACTATTCCCCAGGAGTATTCTGCCTTGGAGAAGAAGGGGTATTCCTCTAGAGCGTTAGCAAGTGGGTCAGCCAAAGGTTAGGCAGTTTCTGGAATAGTCAAGGATTGTTCTTAGAAGAAGGAAAAATTAGCTGGACATGGTGGTGCATGCCTGTAATTTCAGTACTTGGGAGGCTGAGAAAGGAGGATGGCAGGTTTGAGGCCAGCCTTAAGCGAGACCTTGTTTCCAAATAAAATAGGGCTGGGGGTGTACCTTAGAGGTAGAATGCCCCTGGGTTCAATTCCTAGGAAGGAGGAGGAGGAGCAGGAGGAGATGGAGCCAGAGGAGTAGAAGGAGAAGCAGGAGGAGGAGGAGACAGAGGAGGAGGGGGAGAAGGAGGAGAAGGAGGAAGAGGAGGAGGAGAAAAAAAGAATAATTTTTCTGGGGTTTATGGGCCTTTGCTTGGGCAATCTGAATTTAGCAAGAGGGGCAAGAAGGAAGAGCTGTGGGGCTGAGATATTAAGGCTACATACAAACTGTCCTGGTTTGACTGAATCAACAAACATACAAACTACTGACAAATGATGCTAACGGAGTGTCCCTGAGATAGATAGGCACCCTGTGCACTTGTGGATCAGGGCAGCATCCAAGCATCCGGAGGAATCCGCACATGCTACAGAAGTTCACAAGGAATAGAGTCTGGAGCCTGGGGAGGTGACAGGGATGGAGGGGTACTCTCATTCCTGTGACACCCTCTCTTGCTCCAGTTTAAAGAACTGACTCTAACCTCGCGATAACCTCACAGACTCCTTCCCAGCATCCAGGGGAAGAACACTTCCACTGGGGCTGTGGGAAAGGACAGCACTGTGACCCTTCCCAGCCTCCCAGCATCAGCTCGGTTGGGAAGCTGGTGGTCAGAGGAGGAGTCTCCTGACGCTGGAGGAATTCAGGCTGAGATGCCCTAAGCAGAGTGAAGCAACTGTAAGAGCAGGAGCATCATTGGAAATCTCTGCTGCAAAGCCGGAAAACCACGTATTTTCAGGTTTTGTAAAATGCAATGATGTAATTATACATCATAGTGAGGTTTAAAGTGATGCAAACACCCATGCGCACAGCACTTGGTGTGTTTCCCTCTGCATCCCACCCTGCTCCCTCCACCCACCTCCCTTTACATGTCAGTGAAACAGTAGCAATACCTTCATATGTGTTCTCACATATCTACATGTTTATCTCTCCATCTTCCATCTCTTCAACCTTTCATCTAGTCATACATCTGTCCATTCATCCAACAAATGCTCACTGAGCACCTGCTACAAGTGTATTCCTTGCTGGGTGCTCCCAAAGGGCTAATGTGAGAGGCAATTATATAAATTGATAAATAATGAGCACAGTGGCACACACCTGCCATCCAGTACTTGGGAGGCTGAGATAGGAGGATCACAGGTTCAAGGCCAGCCTTAGCAACTTAGCAAGATTCTTAGCAACTTAGGGAGACCCTGTTTCAAGACAAAAAATAAATAGGACTGGGTTGTAGCTCAGAGATAGAATTCCCCTGTTTCAATCCCCAGTACCAAATAATAATAATAATAATAATAAATAATAATAATAATAATAATAATAGTAATAATTAGATCATAAATTGGCAACTGACTAGGTGAGTCACTCTGTAACTATAACTGTATTAGTGCATTAAGCACGTATGGCACTTTCTGTTTCTTCAGTCACTGTTAACACCACATCTAAATCTCAATTTGTTGAGACTCCAGCAATGCAAAACTGCTTGCACCTACTGAAAGAGATGCTGCATTTCTAGACCTCCATGCCTTTAAACTTGCTGTTTAGAGTGACTCCCCATCCCTCCTGCCCACTTGGTCAACTCCAGTCCTTCAGAACTCAGCTCAGGAGCAGCCTGGCTGGGATAGCCATCATGATTCCAGCTCAGTGGGTCTTTGTCTGAAGTAGCCACTGCATCTTGTCACTAACCCTGTAGCCAATGAGCATTCAGATTGGCATTAGTCACAAGACACCTCCCCACTGAACCCTAAGTTCCTCTCTGACCTTGAAGGCACCATTGCAACTTAGCATAGGCTGCGAGTAGTGCACAGTGGGTTATCCAACAGTGCTTGCTGAGAAATGGAATCAGTAAGCCAATGGTGTTGCGGGGAAGCAAGGAAGATCAACACGAGAACCCTTGGTTTCCTCATCATTCAACAAACAGCTGTCAGAGGTGTTTGTAGGTGTGTCAGCCCTTACTGCAAGCTGAGGTTACCGTGGTGACTGAGACAAGTCACAAAAGGCAAAAGTCAAAGGGGTCACCTTCAGTGACAGACCTGCCTGGGATGGCTGTGGGGTGCGGGTTAAAAAGCCTGTGGCTGTGGGAAGGTCATGTGGAAGCAATTAAGGTGACAGGGCCCCACCCAGAGCCTTGGCAGGAAGGAGGCTTAGACAGGGTCAGACTATCAAAGGGAAAGACAGCTCAGGGTGGGGGCAGGGAACCAAGGCCTGTTCAGCAAGAGGGAGGCTCTGTCACCGGTTGCAAACACCCTGCCAGGGTCTGGGATCTCAGCATCTCAGCAGGATGCAAGGCCAGCCTCCAGACAAATGGAAATAACTGCTAAGACACGGAGGAGGCAGAGACAAGTGAAAAGAAGCCCAAAGCAGGCAGCGTTGCAAAAGGAGCGGAACTGAAGAGGTATTTAAAGGTCTTCTTCAATTTACCAGAATGCTAGATGTATCTATTTCCTGAGCTTTTAGAACTCAGCCCCAAGAGAAACGGAATGGGAAATGATAGCAGGATGGTGTAATGTTTACTTTGAACCTCACATGTGAGAATAATTTAGGAACTGGATTCTGTTACAAATGCCCACACAGACCTCTGGGGCCCCCTCATACAGCTCACATTTCCAACAGCTTTGTTCTCTCCAGGCCCCTGCAAAGCTGCTCTGTGGTGGGGAATTTACTATGAAACTAGAGGGACAGGGACAACGGGATGGATTGGGGGAGGGGGCCTATTAGGTTAGATCACTTACAAATTGGTGAAATTGTTGAGCTACGCATGCACCAGCTCCCTGGTGTGCAGGATGGCACACTTAGACTGATACCTGTAGAGACGTCATGGGATCTAACAGCCAAGGGACCTCAAATTACAGTGTTGGTTCCAAGGCTGACCCTCACACCATCTTCACAAGAACACAGTTCTCCTCTGAGTAGGCAGAAAAACTAATACCCAAGGTTTCCCACCTATTATAAATTCTGTGGAGTTGGGCTGGGCATGGTGGTGCATGCCTATAATCCAACTACTTGGGAGGCTGAGTCAGGAGGATCCAAGGTTCAAAGCCAGTCTCAGCAACTGAGCAACACTCTCACCAACTTAGCAAGACCTTGTTTCAAAATAAAAAATAAAATAGGGCTGAGGGTGGAGCTTGGGTGTAGAACACCCCTGGGTTCAATTCCTATTACCACATACAAAAAAAATCTATGGTTTTTCTATTTCTTGCATGTGAGTTATGCAAGCTTTAACTAATATTATAGACAGAGGAAATGCTTTATTGACGTAGAAAGATATTTTTCGAGTGTTTTTGAAAATTGTGATGTTCTAGGCAAGTGCTTACACTGTAGCATGTCACCTATGTCATCTTGTGTCTGACTGGGACCTGCAGCTGACTGACGCTGCCCACTGTCCCAAGAGAGGGTCATCTCAAATATTAGTCATCCAGGAAAAAACTAATATGTGAAGGATGGTTTCTACTGAATTTGTAGCACTTTCATGCCATTGTAAATTCAACAATTAAGCCAGCCAGGTGCATGCCTGTAATCCCAGTGCTTGGAAGGCTGAGACAGGAGGATTGCAGGTTTGAGGCCAGCCTCACCAACTGAGAAAGCCTCAGCAACTTACAAGACCCTGTTTCAAAATAAAAAAAAAATAAGAAGGGCTGTAGGTAGAATGCCCCTGGGGTCAATACCAGTGCTACAAAGAAAAAAAAAGCCAGCCATCATAAACTGGGGGCCCACTGTACACAGAGGGCATTTGGATTCTGACTTGAAGCAAAGCCCAGGCCAACCTATGAAAAAAGATCAAGCTTTGGCTGTTTCTTGTGTATGCTGTATGCTTTTATCTCTTTATTGGTAGGGACGATGATATTATTCTAGAGAGAATTACTAGGTTTCACTTTATCAATGCCTCACCTGGAGATGGGGGCAGAACCGTCAGAGTGTGCTTTTTTTTCTATTTATCCATGACCTATTTTAAATTCTCATTTCTAAATGAAAAATCGGGACAGGAGTGAAGCAAATGTCTGGACTCAGGGTGAGGATGTTTTATCTTTGATGCTAACACACACAGGCGCTCAGTCCTCGCACATCTTGCTTGTGCATCCCGTGAGTGGCATGATAAAGAGCCTGAATGGGCTCTTTGATTTCCTTTGGACTCTCAGGGGTTAGTCCCCCACCTCATGGAATGGGACAGTACTGGCTTTATTACAACGAGAGCGCCCAGGCAGGAACGCTGCTCACCACAGGCAAGCACTGCCCCAGGTCCACAGCTGGACGTGTGCACTCTATCAGAAAAGCAGGGCACGAGCTGAGGCCAGTGCCCCAGTGCCGTGGCTTCAGCCTGGGGGCAGGGCTGGGCAAATGTCTTCCAGCTCCCAAGTCACCCCTGATTGAAAACAGTCAATAAACAAACAAGCAGAAAACCCAAAGAAGAAAAAAATCAGCACCTGCAGATGATATATTTTTTAAATTTTTTGTTTTGAAACAGGGTCTTGCTAAGTTTCTGAGAGTCTTGCTACGTTGCTGAGGCTGTCCTCGAACCTGCGATCCTCCTGTCTCAGCCTCCCAGATACTGGGATTACAGGAATGCACCACCATGCCAGGCCATGCAGATGATAATTTTAACCATCAAGTGAGCACCTGGAACTAACTTCATGTCATATAAAAATAAAAACTAGCTAGTCTTTTTGAAGAGAAGCATTATTAATGTCTTCATCACTCCGTGGCCTTCAATCTGAAGCAAGACCTGGGCTATAAAAGAAGCAGAGGTAACATTTTCCCCTCATCTGCCTACTTGATTTCTGACATTTTCTGGTCATTGGTCCTCCCCTCTATTATAAATTGTTTCTTCTTCTAGTGGCCAAGATTGCAAGATCGGAGACATTCCTGGACACCAAACACCATGTGTGTTCATTATACGTATATGCGATTGAGTAATCGATGTCTAGAAAGCACCTGGCTTAAATATCTAAGGAGTGAAACAGAAACAAAGCAGTCGCATACACACACCTTGCAGATCCACTCAGTAAGTGCCAAGTTCACAGTTCTCTGGGATGACTCAATCATAAGGGGGCATGCCGCTTTACCACATCTGAGAGGCGTTCTACAACCCCGGCTGGATGACACAGACCACACTCTCTGGTTCACATCCATGATAAATATGGACTTTCAGTCTGTGCCATCCATGTGCCACAAAAGTTCTTATCAATGTTGCAGACGTGCCTGGAGAGTTGGAGCTTATCATGAGCAACACGTATTCCCCTGGAAGGTCCTCCAGCTGGCTTGTGGGAATCTCTTAAGTGCTTGCGCGCCAGGAGAATGTGATGGAAAGCACATTGTCATCCTGTGTCTGAGCCAGATGCACCAACTGGCTGCAGAGCCCCTGGTGATACGGATCCAACGTTCAGGAACGTTGCCTCCTCTACATTCCTCAGAAGGGAGGTTTTAACTCTATAGGCTGCTGATGTTGACACAATGACTTTGACAGGCAAGAGATTGGATGCATTGAAAGCAATGTATTCAAAGACAATGCTTTAGGATGCTTAGAGAGATAATGTCCACTTCTTTCTTCTGCTTGTTGAGGAAGCAATCAGATCTTGCTCAGAAAATCAGCCCCCTTAACCAACTGGGTGGTCTCCATTCTTTGCTCACTGACCAGTAACAGCAAAAGAACACAGTCAAAAGAAAGAACGACAGTAAGCAGATTCAGGAGAGATTTAATAGGCACTATTTTCTCCCTTGCAGAAAATGGGCTCCTATCGAGATTTTTCAACTTAGCTATTTTTAGTTGCATGAGACACAAAGACTATATAATCGTCATAAAGATGTCAGCAGGCCCCTGCCTTCCCCAGGCACCTGCAGGAATGATTCATTTGACTAATGACAGAGTATCTGCATATGGAGACCATCATACATCTTCCGTGTGTTATAATAAAATATGAGTTATCGGTGCAGCAGAAAGTATCTTTATCAGTATGTGGTACTGACCCCGGGGAGTCTTAACAGTGAAAATACAGAGAAATGAGAGCCCGTCTGAAATCAGCGCTTGCTTAGCTTAAGTACGGTCTTAATTTTTTGTTTTGGTACTGGGGACTGAACCCAGCGGCATTCTACCTCTGAACTACACTCCTAGACCCCCTTTATTTTTTTTAATATTGAAACAGGGTCTTGCTAAGTTGCTGAGGGTCTAAGTTGCTGAAGCTAGCCTCTTAGCTGGAATCTTCCTGTCTCAACCTCCCAAGTAACTTCCCAATTAGAGACATGCTCCACTGAGCCCGGCTGCCTTAATGTTACAGTAAAAAAAAAAAAAAAGAAAAAAATCCTAGTGGTTGCTGATGGAACGGGCCCGGGATGCTTTATCCAACTGTCACAGGCTGGGAGGCCAACGGTCTGTGAAGTCCTTCCACAGTCTTATGTCATTGATCAGATAAGCTAGATGTGAAAAATTAAAGTGGTTGCCAAGGAGTAGGTAATAACTATGGAATGTTCTAGTAATTTCTGTTTGGATTACCCAGCATCAGCACTGAATACACTGACTCCTGTGTTCGGAATTGCCTGTCCCTTTGGAATTCCAGTGCATTCCGGAATGTGCTGTTGATCCTGGCAACAGAGGACCCAGGAGAAGGAGGCCCATCCACCTCGGGAGGCAGGTCCACCTCTCAGACCCTGGGCTCCCGGACCCCGGTGGGTGTGCAGGAGCAGGCAGGAGCACAGCGGACAGGGAAGCGCCCAGGGTTTAGGGGAAGATGGGGAGATTCAGCCTCTACCACCTGTCGCAGGTGAGGCCCTGATGGCCTCTCCTCTTCCTTGAGGCTCCACTTCCCACGGGCCTCTCAGCCACTCCAGGGTTCCCTGGGAAGCAGGAAGGACTCAGGCAGAGCTCTGGGGTCCCAGTGTATTGCGAGCACTCAGAGACTAGTGATGAGTGACCTTTGGCACCAGGTGCTGGTGCTGGTGGGCGGATCCCTTCTGAGTATTGAGCTTTGGGAACAGGCACAAGGTTCATGGAGCACAGGGAAAGCTGCTCTCAAAATCTCTGGGGAGAAGGCTCAGTGGTTAAGATGCAGACACCCCAGGCCTGGGTGTGGGGCACAAGCCTGGAGGCTCTTCTTGCTCCAAGAGCCCTGCAAACTCTGCTCTGCCGCCAGATAGGCTCATCTGCATCTGTGCTGGTTCCCAGCCCTTATCCCACACTCTGCGCTGGGCGGAGTCTCGGTGGACAGCCTGTTTACCCTGCTCAGGCCGTGTGACACCCCCATTACCCCCACTCCCCTGTATGGATGCCCAACTCCACACAAGGCTCATCCTTCTCGCACCCGCCCTGATCTGCACCGAGGACTTGAACTGGATCAGGAAGGGAAGGAGGAGAGGTGGAAAAGGGAAGGAAGAGGAAGAAATGAAAGAGCTGCAGGCATTTCCTGCATCCTGCTTTCCAGAGCTCAGCGCACTCCACCTGCTCTCCGTGGGGTGCTCCATCCTCGGCTGCCCCCTGCCCCTGCTGTGGTTCACCCATTGCCCACAGCAACCTCATGATGCTACCGTCATGCCATCCACCCATCTCTCCCGCCCCCTCAACACCAGCATTGCTCACCACTTCAACAAACTGGACAGGCGGAAATGGCAGAAGCCATCGAGGTAAGATCAAGCCAGATGTGCAGAGAGGCAGATGGCCCTGGGGCAGGCGGCAAAGATCCATGATGGCAGCGCTGGGGACAGGTGGGCGGAGAGTTAGGGGACCTGTGTGATGAACTGTCTCTTTAGCTTCACTTTGCCTGAGAAGCCATGGTGTGACACGGTGGGTACTTGGATAATAAAGTAGTAGGGGGAAAGCCAGAAATAAAGGCCTTCCCTGTGTTGGACAGCTGTCCAGTGTCTAGCTCGGCCTCAGCCCCGCATGGCGTAGCTTCCTGTCCAAAGGGTCAAAAGGCAGGCAGGCCTGTCAGCAGCCAGCAGCAAGACTGGGGAAAGTGTCACTTTAGAAATGGTCTGCTAGATGGCACCCTGAGACAGCGTTTGCACAATTTCCAATGAAATCTTCCAATCTTTTTCGATTGCAGAACAAAGTTTTTTGCATAATATAAGGCGATGCTTCAAATCTCTGGTGTGAGGTGGTGTCTTTGTTATCCCCCCCCATGGATGGTTAAATCACTAGTTTTTAACCAGATATGTTGTGTAGATGGCTGGTCTCTTCCTTCCCAGGAGAGAGATATGGAAAGGACATTCACTTTCGACTCAGCTGACCTGAGTACACTCGGGCCGGCTACTCACCACCCTGATCTCCGTTTCTTTACCTGTTAATTGAGCAAATGATGTCTCACTTCTAGCACAGCTGTGGAGATTAAGCAAGGTAATTTCTGTAATGCCTTGATCAGTGCACGTCTCTGAAGTGCTCAATACATTGGGGGTCTTTCTTTGAGGGGTTTTGTATGGTAGTTAGAGCACAGGGCTTAGACCAAGACAATCTACAGTAATTATTACTAGCTAAGTGTTCCTGGGTAAGCTATTTAGCTTCTTTTTCTTCTTTCTTTCCCCTCCTCCCTCCCTCCCACCCATCTTCCTTTCTTTTGTACTGGGTATTGAACCCAGGGGCACTGTATCTCTGAGCTACACCCCATCCCTATTTTATTTTTTATTTTGAAATAAAGTCTCGTTAAGTTGTTCAGGGCCTTGCTACATTGCTAAGGCTAGTCTTGAACCTGGGATCCTCCCATCGCAGCCTCCCAAGTGCTGGCATTACAGGTGAGCACCACCACGCCCGGCTTACTTAGCTTCTTTGTGTCTCAGTTTCTTCATCTTTAAAATGGATATAACAGGATGCATCTCCATCCTGCTGTAAGGTGTAAGCGGGTTAATGTGCATATAGCTCAGTACCTGGTGAACAGTAGCTGGAATTCTTGTTGTGTCTATGCAAAAGGTTCCAGGGTCCCCGAAAGACATCGGAGCTGCACAGCACCCATCTCCTGATCACACACACGGATGAAGGGAATTCTTCTGAACTAAGTAAATGAAATACGATCTTATTCATTAGGTGATTTCCCATAACCTCTCTAGAGTGTTTTGATGCCTCCTCTATGAGCATTTCCTTATTAATTAATGATCCTTCAGCCCATTAGCCTTTACCTATTAAGTCTCTGATTAAACCTAGGTCCAGAACCCATCAGCTCCTCACACAAGTCAAGTGAGGAACTGGGGAGTTAATTGAGTTACCATTATGTTAATAGCATTGTGAGTTAATAACACACCCCTGTTGGCCCCTGGACCTGGGCTTCCAGGGTAAGGAGGGAGAAATTAACTCATTTTACATAGAGCACCCACATTCCCTTGTACAAAGAATTCTTAAGAACTCCTCCATTGAATCTCTAGAAGAATAAAAATTGGGCTCCTTCAAACATGATTCCACATGGTCAGCGATGTGGTCAGTTACTCCAGGCCTCTGGCTTGTCATTTATCTGGTCCTCAGTACTCTCGTGGGGTATAGAAGCCTCTGGGTTAATCGGGAATACTGCTGCCACATGGACAGAGGACCCATCCCCTGATCATTCATAAACCTCTTGGAACTTTCCCTGTCATGCGGCCTGGGTCAGACCTGGTCAGTGGCCCATTCCACCCATCCTTCCTCATTTTCCTGCCCAGTCCTTACCCTCAGCCCCTGAAAGTGACATTGTTTGAAATTTCAACTCACTGTCATGATCATGAATGAGGAAGTTTCCAGCCAGAAATAGGTGCCATAGTTACCTCACAAACGACACATACACACACAACACATGAAAAGAAATTCAACCATTTGAAACACACAAATTTGTTTGAAAAAGGCCTTTCATGAGCTCTTATTAGAGTACCTTTTTGTGGGAACTGACATCTATGTCCACTCACCTCATATGACTTATGTCAATGGTCTCTGTGTTGTTTAATTTGAAATCAATAGTTTGCTGAATTTCTTGAGTTTGCTATTATAGTAGATAATGCTTAGCTTCTCTTGAGACTTTCATGGCATAAGTGAAAAAATAGACTGGAAAAAAAAAGGTAAATGTCCTTCAGTTCAGTGACTGGATAAGTCCAAAGTGAAGAGAATAATCTGGGAGAAAAGTGGTTTACCGTGACACGTGCTTTGGAGAGAGCGCCAACTGCATGTCAGAGTCTCATTCTCAGGCTCTACTTATTATATCTCTTAACACTGCTGCCCCCAGGAATTTCACAATAAAACTTGATTTCAGAGGAAAGAATCAAATAATTCACACCTTAGAGAAAGGCCTATTCCAGTGCCTACTTTATAGGTCTTGATCATTCTGATGAATTCTAGTAGATTTTATATTTTTGGTTCCATGATTATCCAGTGCCCTATGCCCTGGGCTCTGTGACTTTCCATGTGTCTGAGACTTCAGAAATGAAGCAAGATACAGCACCAGCACACAGCCAGGAGTTCCCCTCATGCCCCAAACCACGTCCCTTAAAGGCAACAATAACCATATACTACTGGAGTGAAATTTAGTCTGCAACACAGGACCACAGCTGGACGAGCCACAGGAAGTGCTACTAGTCACAGGGTGATGTTTATAAGTGTGATCAGTCAACTTCCTCTAACAAGTAGATTATTTTCTCGAATTTCTTTCTTTTTAATTAGAGTGCCTCTCACATTTGAAAAAGTCTTTAGAGCTCTGAACACGTAGCTTTTAAGGATGAATGTTCAAGATGTTTTAAGTCAATAGTCACTTTATCTGAGAGCCCCTCTCTCCATGAACAGTGCCTAGTCCACAGTGTCTGATTAAACAATGAAAATGAATATGACCATAGTCATTCACCATGGATCTCCCAACTTCTCAAATCTGGATAATGCTGTGGATTCTCAGAAGCAACTTGAGTTTGGACTTGGAATGATTCTTGCCCAGGGAAGCTGGGAGAGTCCACCTGCACTGCACCTGCAAAGGTGGTGGTAGATTGAGACCTTACCATGGTCTGGAGGTGGTGCTTGTGTCATTTGTCCCCGTGGAGGGGAGCAGAGGAGCAGAGGTGTAGAGACAGCAAGCGTGGCGGCATTCTGCAGCTCGCTGAGAAACTAGCCTTACCCTGACTTCTGGACTTGGTGGCATTCCAGGGAGCTCCTTACCATGCTGTTGGCCTGGAAGCCACCTGTTGGGACCATGGTGACATCTGGAAAAGCCAATCTGTAGAGAGACCCCATGTTTACATTAGACAGACTCCACACCTCCTCTCTCCCTGCAAAAACAAATCTTGAACATTGATGTTGCCAACTAGAGAAAATGTTGAAAGTACTGAACTATAACTGAAAACAACATTTTCCCCCATGTTACCCAAAGTGTTGAAAGAACTGACCTTAAACGACAGCATCTTTTTGTTTTCTTCTCCATGATGTAACTAATGTACACCAACCAGCCCCTTCCAAGATCATTAAAGATGTGTAGAGCTGGCTCTCTGGAGCCGGTCCAGGTCCACACTGATGTGACACCCAGTGTACTCTGTTACTTGCTGCCTGCAGGCCAGTGGAGGAGGAACCTTCGGCTCCAGTGCCTTTTTTTTTATCTTAGTGATCCCTTCTCTCCCATCCACCCAGTCCCACTTCTCCCTGCCAGGAGGCAACAGTGGCTCAAGGTGCAGCCCGAGAAGTCAGGGTGCCTGGAAGTGAGGGCTGATGACCTCTGTGGTCTCAGCCTTGATCAGTAATCACATGAGTGTTATGTCACCATTTGTGGAGGTGCCCAGAAGATAAAAAGATAAATTTCTGCAAACAACTGGTACATAGCATATGGCAGTTGGTTGAATAACTATTGAAAGTTAAAAATAAGATAGAAAAATTGTCACCCAATGGCTCTGGGCATGTGACAAAAAAGGCCTCAGTAGACATCAATTCATGTTCTTATTGATAAATGAACCTTCAGAGTCAGGAAAATATGTAGATATTGAGAAATAGATTTATGTTAGCATATGTGTTTCTATTCTGTACAATTTAAAGAAGTAATTTAAGAAAAGTGTTGGAAGGATGCCTGTATCTTATAGTTGGGGATGGATCTTGTTGATTTCATAGGTCAAAATTTACAGAAACAACTCTGTACTAAAATTAATAGGAGAATGACAGGTGGACTCCGGGAGGCCTATTAGATTGCATATGAGTGAATGCTCAAAGTCTTTGCAGGGGAGAATTCATACTGTATCTCATGCATTCCTTGTATGCCGTGTAAGATTCCTGTCTGAATGCACATTCGCAAAATCCACACTCACTAGGTGAAATTTGCCAGATGGTTCTCTAATTGTTACTAGACTGAATTTTCATTGAGCACTTCAACCCATCTCATCACTTCTCTGGAAAAACAAACAAACAAACAAACAAACAAACAAACAAACAAAAAACAACCTCCTCCCCAATGTTTCATCACACACAGCATACCCTGCTGTTGCTTTCCTCTCCACCACACCCAGATATTATCTGAGTCTACATGGTAATGTTATTTTCCCTGGGAAAGAGGATGTAAATATTTCAAAAGGACTTCACTAGACGTGCTGGGAAATGCAACTAACTGGCATTCAAGCTGGTGTTTGATTAACCACGTGCAATGACGGAGCAAAACATCTCCGCCTCCAACACAGAATTTTCACATCGATGATATAAATCTTTGAGATTGCTGAATATTCTCTCATTTTTTTTTGGCATTCCATTTGAAGGGAATTATTCTGAATTCTCTTTCTTAATGAAAGTCCACGCTTTGTTCAAGTTCACTTAGTTTTTCCCTCTATCCCTTTTCCTGGGTCACTCATGACATCTCTTCAGTCTCCTTGATTGAGACCATTTCTTAGACTTTCCTGGTTCTTGATGACCTTGACAGTTCTGAGGAGCCCTGGTCAGGGATTGTGTAGGATGTCAATTTGGATTGGTCTGATATCTTTATGATGATTAGTTTGGGTTGTGAATTTGGGGAAAGGAAGAGTGTGGAGGAATAGTGTCATTCTCCGCATAGCACATCAAGGGCTATCAACAAGACTCATCACGGTGCTGGATTGCCATCACTTGGCCACAGTCGTGCTGGTGAGGTTTCTCCACTGTGAAGCTGTTCTTTCACGCTCTTTCCCCAGTGCACTTTGGGAAGGATGTCACCATGTGCTACCCGCAGGGAAGGAATGGGAGCTGTGCTCCACCTCCTTGAGGGCGGAGTAGCTGCGTGAGTTATTTGGAATTACTCTATACAGGAGATTCATATGTTCTCCCCCCAGTGACTTACTCAGTTTTTTATTTATATCAATATGCACTCATAAATATTATTTTATGTTCTTCTACAACCCAGTGTGACTTTGATCATTTTGCTTCCTCCCTTGCCACAGCTTTGGGCCTGGGGCTCATTCCTTCACCCCCTGAGGCTCTTTGACAACCCTACCACACTGTGTCTCTGTGAGTCTTCTGAGCACTTTCTTACTTTCGGACACTGTAGGATGCTCCAAGCTTATCTTTTCTATTTCCTGCTGTAGTCCCAGAAACAGTCATTCCTCCATGGAGCTCTGGTTTCTCTTATGAGAGAAGGTTAAGTTAGTACCCGGATCTGGGTACTTGGTGTGCTCCTTGCTGTGGAGGCGACCTCACTTCCAGGACCTCTCAGCAGACAGGGAAATGAATAGGTAGTGCCATGGGTCCACTGTTGCAGCGACGTATGAAACAGTTCCACCATAAAGCAGTCCTGTCCCTCACACACTAAATTACCCCTCTTATTCCAAGCCTCTGGCACCCATTAATCTTTTTACTGTCCCTACTCTTTTGCCTCTTCTAGGATGTTATATAACTTGAATTCGTACAGTCTTGTTATGGTTTGGAATCTTAAATGTCCCCCAAAAGCTCCTGTGTTGTAGGCTTGGTCCCCAGGGCAGCAGTGTGCAGAGGTGAGGCCTTTGGAAGGGGGTGGCATCATGAAGGCTCTGACCTCATCAATAGATTAACTTGATTATGAATTCATAACTCAGTGGGCTCTTGGGAGGTGGTGAAAACTTTAGCAGGTGGAGGATGTAGGTCACTGGAGATGTGCCCTTGAAGGGTATGTTCCCCTCCCCTGCCCCAGCCCCTTCCTCTTGCTTTTATTCTGCTTCCTGGTCACCATGAGGTAAGCAGATTTTCTCCAGGACATGCTCACTGCCATGATATTCTGCCTTGCCACACCAGAAACAGTGCAGTAAAGTGGTCACCTACTGGAACCTCTGAAACTGTGAGCCAAAGCAAACCTTCTGTTCTTTTCAGTTGCTTCTCCTGAGGCTTTTTCTTAAAGCAACAGAAAGCCAGCTAAGCCACATCTGTACTTTTTCAGACTAGCTTCTTTCATTTAGCGATTTGTATTAAAGATTCATTTGTGTCTTTGTGTGGCTGGATAGCTAATTTCTTTCTATTGTTGAATAATATCTCATTTTGTGGATATATTACTATTTGTTTATTCATGTACCCATTGAACTACATCTTAGCTGCTTACAGTGTTAGAGTGGTTATAAAAATACTATGAACTTTTAATTGGTGCATTGTAATTATGTATCTTTTTATTTTTAATTTTTAATAATTTGGTGCATTGTAATCTCACATCATTATGTAGTTCAAAGGGATAGGGACATACATGCACACAGTACTTGGTGAGCTTCCCCTTTCCTCCCTCCACACTCCCTCCCCTTCCCCATACATGATATTGAGCTTGCCATTGGAAATTTCATATCTGTACATAACTTGAGTGGCAGTGTTTCCTTCATTCATTCTCCTCCCATCACTAGACCCCCTCCATCACTCCACTGGGGTTTCTCCTTCATTATCTAAAATCCCTCTTCTATCCCAATCACTCCTAGCTTCCCCAAATGAGAGAAAAATATGATACTTCACTTTCTTTGACTGGCTAATCTCACTTAACGTAATGTTCTCCATATCTGTCCATTTTCCTGCAAATGACACAATTTTGTTTTTCTTTTTTTGCTGAGTAGAATTCTATTGTGTGTATATCTCATAATGTCTTAATTCATTCATTTGTTGACAGACAGCTAGATTTTTTCCATGATTTGGCTCTTGTGAATTGTGCTGCTATAAACATGGATATGCATGTATCACTATAATATTCTGATTTCAATCCTTTTGGAAAGATACCCAGGAGTAGTATAGCTGGATTGTACAGTGGGCCCATTCCAAGTTTTCTGGGAAATCTCCATACTGATCTCCATAGTAGCTGCACTAATCTGCAATCTCTCCAACAGTGTATAAGAGTTCCTATTTCCCCACATCCTCAACAGCATTGATTGTTGCTTGACTCTTGATGATTGCCATTCTAGTTGGGGTTAGATGGAATCTCAGTGTAGTTTTGATTTGCATCTCTCTGATTGCTAATGATGTTATGTAATGTTTGTGTGTGTGTGTGTGTGTGTGTGTGTGTGTGTGTGTGGTTCTGGGGTTTGAACCTAGGGATATTCTACTTCTGGGATACACCCCCAGCCCTTTTTTACTTTTTATTTTTCTATAGAGTCTCACTAAGTAGCTGAGGCCCTTCCTAGTTGTTGAGGCTGGCAGAGAACCCGCTATTCTTCTGTCTCAGCCTCCTAAGAACTGGGATTACAGGTGTGTGCCATCACATCTGGCTATAAACTTTGTTTTTATACCAGTTTTTATATGGTCATAAGTTTTAAAACCAGTTAGGAAAAGCCAAGGAGTGTGATTGTTGGCTCCTATGACAAGGGTATGTTTAGCTTTATAAGAAGGCACCAAATTCTCTTCTGAAGTGGCTGTATGACTTTTGCATTCTCACCAATAATGAATCGGAGTTCCTGTTGCTCCACATCCCACTAGCAATTGGCATTATCAATTTTGAGGATGTTAGCCATCTTAATAGGCATGTAATGATATATTATTACCTTTTTTTTTTTTGGTACCGGGGATTGAATGCAGGGGCGTTCTATCTCCGCGCTACACCCCCAGCCCTATTTTTTATACTTGATTTTGAAACCAGGTCTCATGAAGTTGCGGAGGGCCTCACTAAGGAGAGAGAGAGAGAGAGAGAGAGAGAGAGAGAGGCAGGGAGAGAGAGCAAGAGAGCTGAGGCTGGCCGCGAACCCGGATCCTCCGGTCTCCGCCTTCCAAAGTACTGGGATTACAAGCGTGCTCCACCACGCCCGGCCTATTATTACCTTTTAAATTATTATTTAACAGAAGAGCAATTGATTTAGAGTACTTTTAGGCGTATTTGAACTGTTTGTGTAGTTACTTCTTTTCCCATTACTGAACCACTGCTGCTCGTGAGCACAACATACGCCTCACACCCCAGACCTCTTGTTTTAACATGACCCTCACGCAGCAGTTAGACAGCAGTGTCTACCACTGACCGACCAGAGCTCCTTCACAGAGCGGCTCTTCTTTCGGATCAGAGGCTTGGAATTCCTGCTGATGCCTGCTGGGGACACTTGTCACAGTATTAATTTCTGTTTGACTTTTTGATTCTTTGTCTTTCATTTTACTACAAGAAGTGCAATTAAAACTAATACTTTTAAGCTGCGCTGAGTAATTTAATCCCTCTGAAAGGAAGCTGATGTCAAATGACATTAATCGCAGTTTAATTTCGAGGGTTATTTCTGGTCACAGCTGAGGTTTGGCTGGTTTTCATTAAGAAGCTGGCTTTTGACTTTCATTTAAATTCTCTGATACCGAATCCCAGTGTTGTCCAGGCTCCTTCCTCCGGTGCAGCCTAGTCACTGCCTGATATAGATCTCGCGATGCACTGGCCCCTTTCTGGAAGAACAGAATTCCTGCGAGAGGCCTCCTCAGATAGCTCCTGGGGCTTTGATGGACATGACGGCTTTGTCAGCCCTGAATGACCAGGACCCATGTATCTAAGGACTCTGTGGGATCAGCTCTCTGGATCAGGCTTTACCACACACAGAGTCAGTCTCCAGACTCACAAGTGTTAAACTTGTCACTCTGGTCCATGTCACTCTGGGCCTCTGCCCCTTGCAACTTACCCCAGGCATCTGCACTTCCCCACTCCTGTAGAGGTGTTTCACTAAACCTGTGCAAGTAGGTTCTGACTGGAATTAGCATTAACATTAAAGAAAAAAATTAAGAGGGATTCTTGCATGCAGGGAAGGGTGGGCAGTGATTCTAAAGGAATCCAAGAGGAGTTAGAAACAGTGAATGGATGCGAGGGTGAAAGATACCCCTGAGCCTTGGGTGTAAAATAGGAGAAAAATACAGCAATAGTCACTTGGATTTGAGAAATTCCCAAAAGGTAATACCAAATATTGCACAATGAACCACAGGGTACGATAAAATATTTTCACATCAGGCATCATTTTGGAATTCATTTCTGCTGTTCTTCCCTGTTGGTGTCATTAGTAATAATTGATTTAGAGTTGATTTAAGGATATTTTCTAATTCAGTAAATACTGAACCAAAGCCTTCAGCTTATCTGTTTTGAAACTACAAAATCAAAACTTAATATTGCTGTAATTCTGCTTCTGTTCTTTTTTGGATATTGAAAATAATGAATGAGATACATTATTCCAGTCCGAGTGCCCCTCCGTAGTGGTGAACTATTGGCAGTGATTTCCAAAATGACAGTATCCCATACTATTTTTGATGGACTATTTCGATATAATTAAAGATGAATTATGTACTTCTTTTAGCAGATGGAAGACAGTCAAATTCAGCGTTAATACAGTTTATGTCATAAATTTGGTAGCAGAAGCATCAGGAATGGAGACCAGCTCTCCTCCAAAAACATAGTTGACAGAGAAAAGTGACTTCGAACATCATAGAGTCCTGATTTAGAGCCTCATTCTCACCAACTGCACAGCAGCTTGCAGACGTCATCACAGACAGTCTTTATTTTTTTTTTTTTGTGGTACCGGGGATTGAATGCAGGGGCATTCTACCTCCGCACTACGCTCCCCGCCCTATTTTTTATACTTTATTTTGAAACTGGATCTCACGAAGTTGCGGAGGGCCTCACTAGGTGGAAAGAGAGAGAGAGAAAGAGAGAGAGAGAGAGAGAGAGAGAGAGAGAGAGCTGAGGCTGGCCGCGGCGAACCTGGATCCTCCGGTCTCTGCCTCCCAAAGTACTGGGATTACAAGCGTGCACCACCACGCCCGGCTCAGACAGTCTTTTCTAAAGATACTGCCTGTGAAAAATAAAGCTTATTACCCCTAATAAGAGTTGATTCCACAACCTGTTCAGACAAACCTACCAGACTGTGCATTGTGACAATATAAAGCCAGCCCTCAGACCGGAAAGAAGAGGATTAGTATGAAACTCTTTACCTATTGCTAGTGGCAGGGAATTAGACCAAGATATTTCTTAAAGGGCAGGTCAAGCAAGAAATTGTATCCCACCTCTTCTTACTTTATCAGCAATTAGTGGCCGGCAGTTTGAATGTGCTCCCTCTCTCCCTCAACTTCTTGGCAATTTAGTACCATGTAACATGACGTACTTATAATGGTTCAGTGTTAAAGACTTACACTCTGGGAAGGAGATTTGGATTCTGGGAAATCCAAACTGTCCTTCTCTCCTGTTGCTAAGAAGATAACGTTGTTAGCTGCACACCCTGTAAGTACAGAGAGTTTGTTAGCTGCACCCCCTATAAGTAGAGAGAGTTTAATTTCTTCTATAAATTTGTCAGGACCTTGTTTAAGATGATGATTTATCATTTCACCCCGGAAATTATTGGTTCCAATTAGAAGTAGAGGATTGATTCGATGCGCGTGGAGATAATTGCTCTTTGAAGTCAGAAATGGAACATGACTGACAAATTCCACCTTCCCTCCCCACAGTGGGGCCAGAATCGGTATGAGGGCACATTTAGAACGTGGTTAAACCAGCCTCAGCCTCTCAGAGTCTCACATCACTCTAACAGGTATATCTTCCCCGAAAAAGGAAACAGTTTTCCTCCTCAAACCATTGTATGTTGGTTCTATAGGAGGAATGCTTTCTACAGGAATAGGGATTTTGTTACCATTTCTTTTCAGGTAAGTTCATAGGTAGAGGAAACCCAGACTCAGGCTGGCCAGCGACATATATGGAGATTTAACAAACGAGAACCAACTAGAAAGTTGTCTGCTATCCTTTTCTTTCTTTTTTTTTTTCACAGAAAAGACACTAGGGCATGTATTGCATTCATTTCTTTCTTACAAGCATTTGGGTGTGTATATCCTTATTTGTTTATTTTATTTGGGCATTGCAATTATGCATCATAGTGAGGTTCAAGGTGTTAAAAGCATACATGCACATAACTCTTAAAAGTCAGTCAGCTTCAAACTGCTTCACAAGCTCATAGAAAATGTCACCCTTTGCTTTGGCTAAGAAAGCTAGCAATGCATTTCCTGCTAAAATTTGCCCTGTACCATACCTGTTGACGGACATTAGAATTAAACTTCTGCACTTTGAAAGAAAGTACAGTATGAACCTTCAATTTGAGCATCCAGACACAACACTGAAACTCTACATCATCCTCAAAAAAAAATAATGCATAAACTCAGACCCATGCAGAATCCTAAGTGTGTGACAGTGCCTTTGTGTTATAGCATGTGATGCGACTTCTGAAGACATCGTGAAGTACTCAATGCATTGTTCTGTGTTGAATGCTGTTGCCTGTTTTGTGATCGCAAATCACACACACACACACACACACACACACACAAAATGATCTATTTGGAATAGTTTTATTATTGATGTTCTCTATAGCCAATGTCAGCCATTGATAAACATTCAGAAAGTTGCTGGCCTCCCAAATTATGTCTTAAAAGAACAGTCTAGCTGGGTATGATGGTGCATGCCTGTAATCCCAGTACTTGGGAGGCTGAGACAGAAGGATCACAGGTTCAAGGAAAGCCTCAGCAAGTAGTGAGACTCTCAGCAACTTAGCAAGATCTTTTTTCCAAATAAGAAGTAAAAGCAGGCTGGGTGTGTAGCTTGAAGGTAGAATGCCTATGGATTCAATCCCCAGTACCACACACAAAAAAATAATAGTCTACACTATCCGCGATGAAGCTGTGTACAACGAGATGGCTTAGCCCCTTCCCTGCATCCTGATGAGAAGATAGAATTTTGATCTCCCTGTTGGGAGGCCGGTGCTTTGCTGGGTATTTTCTCACTCGATCACTGGGTGAACTGTACATTTTTCAGTCTTTATAATCTTAATTTTTCTAGGTGTTCAAAATCTTCTAGATGTGAGCGCTGTCAACTTCCAGTGAGCATCGCGTTGTCTTTTCTGTTCATCAACTTGCTGGCTTCAATTTTCCCTGAAAGCTGTCCAGCTCTATGTCTTAAGTTGTTGTTAATGACACCTGGCAGATGCATTGTTTCCAGAAATCAGTTTAAGACACAAATTGCAGCGGCCCAGGCAGGGTGCTCATTCCCTCCTCACGGAATCAATTATAGAAAAGGAGGGAGGGGGCCGCCCAGCCCATTAGTGGACACTAGCCCCTACCTGGTCCACACCTCCACTGGGGTAAGCAAACACGTTTATAAGATAAAACTAGTGATTATCCCAGCAGTCAACATTGCTCACTTACTGCTCTTGCTGAATTGGCAATTTCTATAAGCTAAACTACTCAATTTTTTTTATAAAGAGTGATTCTGTGTATGATTAACAGTGCTAGGATCTTCCTTTAACAATGTCCTCCCAACTCCACAGGTCAATGATTTGGAGAGCAAAAATAAGAGAATCTTTGTATATAAAACATTGCATTATATTTTCTACTTATATTTTATGTAATTAATCTAATTTGTCTCATTGAATCCATGTGAGCTTTGAAATAAATCCTACCATTTAGGAAGCGACTTAGTGGCATTTTTCTTTGCACAGCCCCAATATCCCCTTTTTCCCAGATGTGCTAAGGTGCAGTTGCTTGTTTGATACTTGTTAGCATTTTATTTTTTTATTTTTTTGGTGCTGGTGGTACTGGGGATTGAACGTAGGGTGCTCTATCTCCAAGCTATACCTCCAGCCCTTTTTATTTTTTTTTTATTTTAAAACAGGTTCTCACTCAGTTGCTCAGCCTGGCCTTGAAACTGTGATCTTCCTGTCCCAGCCTCCCAAGTACTGGCATTACAGCCTTGCCCCACCACACCTGGCTACTGTGAGCCTGTAAGAAGTGCATTTATCAGAGCCAGATGAATCAGAACCATTCACCAGAGCACACGGCCTCCTTAGTAAACCCTGAAGAGTGTCCTGTGTGATCTTCAGATCTCAGGCCTCCTGACTGGAGGACAGGACCAACTGGTTCACAGCCAGCTTCACAGTGACTCTGGGACGTCCTCATGGGCAACAGGAAATGTGTCACCAGGAGTTGGCATCAGGACCTGTTGATCAATGATGGATGTTTCGAGTTCTATCAGACCCTTTCTCCAGCACACCAATTCCATTCTTCTTTGAACAAAGCTTGTTTATAAATGACCTGTTGATTAATCAGTCAGAATGAACACAGTGAGAAGATGCTTGGCCCAGGAAAACCACTCTGTTCAGTAAAAGCCTTATGCCAGTCATCATGAGCCCATTAGAAACACACACACACATATATATGTATGCATATATACTCACACATATATATATACATACATACATATATATATATATATGCATACGCACACACATAGGTAACATTTTTGATTGACCAATACTGAAGGCCAAAATTAAAAATAAAACCCGAAGCTATATTGAGCTAATGAAGCATGCTTCATTAAATAGAGTTAAACAACTCTATTTAAAAATCCTAGTAATGAAATGTCAAAATTTTGATGAATTCCCATAATAACTTCCATTTTCCTGTCAGTTCAGAAGTGAGCTAACATGTCCTGGCGCTTTTTTCTTTTTGGCAACTTGTTTTCTGAACCTCCCTCTACAATTTGAGTTATCTATATTGTAAAATGTGGATGGCCTCCTGTGGTGCTGTCAACAGTCTGAGGATTTAGAAAACGTACTCACTGAGGGTTAGAGAGAGAGAGCGATCCCAGGGGGGACAGCAGCCTGGCCTGATCAGGCCTCAGGGGTATATGCACAGGTGACAGGTGGGATCGGAGGGGAAGGGGGACTGCATAGCCTTTATGCAGCAAAGCTGAAAGGCTGGGCTAAGAGGAAGGTGTTAAGATGGAAAGAACTGTGTTGAAGAGAGAATGAGGGTCAGGAGAAAGCAGACTCAATCCCCAAATGTTGAGAGTAGAGGGTGCCTGCATGGGAGAGGGAAAGAGAAAGGGGCTGTCCTCAGGGCGGGGGATTTTATACCTGGACCTCTCCTAGTGCAGCCACCCTGGGTAAGGACACACCCTAGGCCTGGGAAGGTCTTTTGAGGACAGCAAGTGTGGTGAGGTGGACATCTGCAGAGTTAGGGACATCATTAACGTGGTTCAGTCGGGAAGCTTTAGTAATTCTGGTATTGGCTAGGGACAAGGAGGCCATGTATATGCTGATACAGGTTGGAGTCCTTGAACAAGAGAGGGGTAGAGAGTTGGGGGTACCCACAGCAGTGCATAAGACAGCTGGGCATTGCTATGCGGCATGGGTTCCCAAGAGACAGGTGGGAAAGAGGCCATGCAGTGCTGCTGGAAGTGCTCACTGGGGGCCACAGGGAAGGATTTCCCCTCCTGGTTCTCAGGGAACAGGTACACAGCAGCAATGGCAGGCTCCAGTTGAGCGCCGGAGTTCAGTGCAGGTGGGGCGGCCCAGGGAGCTGTCTGGAGCTTTCTGTGAAACACAGTTGTGGGCTTCAGGAGATGGCAGGTCTTGGAGAAGGAGGTGATGACTTGAGCAGAGAAGTTTGAGAAAGGTGGTTGTCAGATCCTCCACTGCGCAGGCTTCCTTCCTTCCTAGTCCAGGGAAGACATGCGGGGAGTAGACAGAGAGGATTTCAGCCCACACGAAGATCACCCTTGCATAGTGTTCATTGCAAGGGGACTTTTAATAATTCTGTTTTTCTTATGAAAAATGCAGTACCTACTTCTGAATTCTTTTCAAGAAACCAAGAGTTTTATTTTTCTAATTTATTGGGGATGGTCCAAAATATTTCCCATATGTGCGAAAACACATGAACCTGTCCTCCTAGGCGCTGGAGATTGTATCTGTGTTCCCAAGGAAAGATTTGAGTTTTCTTTATTACTTTGCTTCTGAAGAGTTTAAGATATTAAATTGATCTACCAAAAAGATAAAAAAAATAAGTTGAGAGATTTTCGGCCTCCTCTTTTACACAAGAAAACACAAAGAGGGTTGGAAATTTTCCCATATTTAACTCTGTGTTGACATTATGAAACAGTTCTATTGTTTGTACTTTTGCTTTTATTTATTTATTATTCATTCATTTATTTATTTTTGGCTTTGGGGATTGAATCCAGGGACATTCAACATTTAAGCTCTACTTCCATCCCTATTTTGTTTTTTTATTTTGAAACAGTGCCTAACTAAACTGTTGAGGGTCTCGCTAAGTTGCTGAGAGTCTCGCTAAACTGTTGAGACTGGCCTCAAACCTGTGTTCCTCTTGTCTCAGCCTCCCAAGTACTGGAATTATAGGTGTGTGCCTGACTTTTGCTTTTAAATGAAATGGCTGTATTCAAAGACTTGATCCTAAGGGCTTTAAATCATAAGAGAGGTTATAAAAACTGTAATTTCTAGAATTAAAAATCTCAACTCATTAATTAGAAGATATTGTGCACTTCAAACTATTGATTGAGTGAAGATTCAGAACCCAGGTCCTGTATCAGAATTTAAATATCTCATCTTTTCCTACTTTGGTGAACGAGTCAAGCTGTGGGAACAGCTTTGTTGTATTCATTTAGCATTTCAAGTAGCATCAACTCCTGGTGGAAAAGTGCTAAAAAAAAAGTTAGTCTGCCTGTTCTAGGAATATGTCAAAACAGTCGTCATCAGTATTTTCCTCTTGCATAAACAGTAATTATAAAATATTTGTAGGTAGCCTGCCTCTCTCTCTCTCTCTCTCATTCTTTCTTTCTTTTTCTTCCACCCCTCCTTCCCCTCTTCATTCCTTCCTTTCTCCCTCCCTTTTCCCTTCCTATCTCTCCCTTCATTTCTCCTTCTCTTTCTCTCCCCCAGTTTACAGATTATCTTTTACAGAAAGAGTTTAGGCTTTTGATGCTGATGTGTCCTCTTCTAGGATTTGGCCAGGTGGGAGGGAAGGCAAAGGGCAGAGGGCGCTGACCCTCGTCAGCTAGTAGAGGCAGGGACTGGGATTTTGTAGAGAAGAATCTAGAGCTAGCTGGAGCTGATGGGGATGAGATAGCCATCTGGTGAGTTCCCAGCTCCCAGCTTTCGCCAGTGTGCTCTACCCCACTGTGTCCACAAGACCATTAGAGGCCGTCTTATTTATTTAAGACGGCTCACCTTGCCATCCTTCATGGCCCTCACTCCTGCCCCACAGTCATCATCCTCCTCTGTCTCCTCCCTGCTCCCCCACCTGTGTGTGTCCAGTGTTGAAATGAAGAGATGGACTTGGAATAGGTTCCTTGAGTCTGGGAACTGTCCATTGTCCTCAGGTCCTCCTTCGGAAGGCTCTCCAGCCCTGTTGGAGTCAGGGGTCACCATCTACATGAGACCTGGTCCTCTCAGAGGTTCCCCTCCCAGAGACCTTCCAGAGCAGCACAGGTCCTCCTATCTTTTCCTGGTTTGCTCTCAGGGTCAGCTCTCGGGGTATCAGCTTCAAGGGCCCTCCCATTGCTGATGCACCTGTACGCAGGGCTAGACCCTGAAATCTCACCTGAGAAGAGGAGAGGAGCACAGGAGAGTCACCTGTGTTATCCAGGACTGGTAAGACCTGTGTCCAGTGCCGTCAAGTCAGGCAGTGTGAGCAGCCATCTCTTGTGGGATAGTGGCACAGGAACCGGAGCCTCATGCTCCTGAAGCTTCGGTCATAGACAGCCCTCAGCCTAGAGCAGTCCAACCGTGTGTCTAGTCCTAGGTCTAATCGGTGTGACAGCACAATGCAGAATTGGCCATGCTGACTGTGCCAGGGACAGTCACCGAGCAAGATATGGCATTCTGCGATCTCTGCCCCGCCATCCCAAGGGCAGTTCCCACAGGACTTCTGGCTTCCTGAACACACCTATGTGACACGAGAGCCAGAGAGAAGATAATTTGATTTTTGCTTGATGAGTATTTCCTAATTTAACAGCCCCCAGTACTTAATTTTCCTTATTGAAATGCAAATTGAATGCCATTGGGTAAGAAATTGAATAGAACTTCTTTAATTTTACGTAACTCTCATCTTCATCTTTGTAGACACAAACGGCTTGAGAGCAGGACTGTGAAATATTCAGCTTTGTGTGTTGGGGCGAGTGGATGTCCATCTAGCTGTTCTTTTTTATATGAATAAGCTCTCGAGACCCACATGGACATCCTGGTAACTGCTCTACCAAGCATGACAAAAGGCACTGGAAATGCCATTGATGGGTATATGAGAACTGTAAATTCAATAAAGAATAAAATTCTAAAAAAAAGGATAGTCTAAAACAAACATGGTAGCCGGACATGGTGGCACATGCCTGTAATCCCAGTACTTGGGAGAATGAGGTAAGAGGATCGCAGGTTCAAGGACAGCCTCAGCAAGTAGTGAGACTCTCATCAACCTCACAAGGTCCTGTTTCAAAAATAAAAATAAAATAGGGTTGGGGGTGTAGCTCAGAGGTAGAATGCCCCTGAGTTCAATCCCCAGTACCAAAAAATTAATAATAATAATAATAAATAAAATAAACATGATTCCAATGGACACAATTATCTTTAACTTGTAGTATCAGGAGACAAGAGAAAAAAGAATGAAGAAAGAAAACCAAGAAAATCCTTTGAAAACACACTTAATAAAAATGAAAAAAAAATGAGAATGCTGATTTTATAAAATCAATACATTCCTGAACCTATGAAGTTGACATAGGGGTGGCTAAAGAAGCTCAGGATCACCTAATTTAGACATGCAGCATTGTCTAGGTTTGTAAGGCTTTTGATAAGCGCTCTCATAAGAGGCTAAAGATGCAATCCATAGAGTGGCAGGAGCAGCCATTCATTTCCAAAGGGTCTATGAGGGGGAAGCAGCATCTGAGGGATAGGCTAGTTCCTACAGTGTAGAGGTCAACGGAGCTGCTGGGGTTCCCACAACCAGTGGGATCAGTGTGTTCTCTAGTGACCTGGGAGAAGGGACAGGTTTCAGGGCAGCCAAACCTGCGGAGGGCACAGCCATGTTGATGCCAGCAGGGGTGAAGGGAAAGAAGAGAAATGCTCCCTGAAACCCAGGCACAGTCCAGGAAACACATAAGTGTGCACAAAACCTGAGGGCGTGCTGTGCTTTTGCACTTGAGAAAGCATGCTAGACATAAACCGCGGCCGGGCTCAGCACTCTCCACCTGTTCAACCTCTCATAAGAAGCTCGGGGCCCCACTGGGGACAGTCCATGGCAGCTCCCAGTAAATGTGCTTCTGTGGCTAAAGACAGGGAGAGAAACTGAGGTTGTATCAAGAAAAGAATAGTATAGAAAAAGAGGCCAAGTGCTTGGAGCAGGGCCAGCCCCATCTATTATGAAGCCTGTGTCTGCTTCAGCCTCTGAGTGGCTTTTGACCCTGTATAAATTGGAAGAAACTTAAAAACCAACCCAAGGCAGGAAAGTGCCTGAAGCTGTGGAAATGGGGAAAAAGGCTCCAGTCTCAACTTGAAGGGAAATTACAATTTTGATTCTGTTTTTGCCTGCTTAGCCATGTTAATAGGTGCTTGAGAGCTCTCTGCTTCTGGCTTGGGACCTGCCAAGGAACGGCAGCCAGTCAATTCAAATCCAGAAACATTTATAAACTCAGGAGACGCAGTGCTGATACACAGCTGATCCACAGTGAATGGTTCTCTAGGAATTAGCTAGCACACCATGGCCTGTGCTCAACCAGCAGCGTGCACCACAGGCTATGGGAACCTGGAGAGGGATGGACTGGGAGCTGGCAGTGGAATTTCCTAAGCTATATTGTCTTGGAAGTGAATTTCAGTCTTTGGGACAGTTTGCATGTTAATAGTTTGAGAAGATTATGATCACATGTTCTGAAACATCCTTATCTAAACTTTTTCTATATTTGGATTTTTCTTTTTAAAATTATTTAACTTGTAGTTCATCATATAGAGCTTTGAGAAGGAAAAAGTCATGAAAATAAAGCCATTCCTTGCCCTAAATATAAGAGTAAGTATTGTATTTGCATATTGGCTTTTAAATCCTTCAAGGGCATCCTTGCCTGTTACAAAATGAAATGCTCAAAATAATAAAAATTATCTGGAGATAATTGATTCATCAGAGATGTGATTGAAAACTCATAGGACTAAAGATGGTTCAGTTCAGTGCATGTGAACAAGACGGTTCTGGCTGGACTCTAACCCTGCCTATGCTGGTTACTGCCTCTGTTTTCCATCTGTAAAACAGGGACAATAATTACACTTCTCTTACAGGGACATCTTGATGATTCATTGAATTAATAAATATAAGGCCCTTAGAAAGACTCATGGTCAGTTAGGAATATAAGTTCAATAAATGTAAGTCATTGTTATTATTACTGTTGTCAGGCTGAGTATGAATGTAAGTAATATTTTAAGAAGTAATACTTTATCAGAATCTCCTTGTGGTAGCTGTGATGTTATACAGTTAAAAAGAACAAAGCACGCAGAATTTGGAGAGAGAAAGTGTACGTGAAAATGCATGTCCATAAAGGAAAAGAATTCTAACTCTTGGGATGTAATCTTGGGAGTCCCTAAGTGTTCAGCAAAATCAAAAGCAAGTTACAGCTCTCCATTGTAGAAGTGGAAATGGAGGGAAACCAGTTATGTCCTCATTTGCTAGGTTCTGTGGAATACTAGTAACCTGTCAGAGCAACTGATGATGGAAGGATTCGCTCCAATGTATACAGGCTCACATAGCTCTTAGGAACAAAGGAGCTCTCTACAACGAAGATAATATTGTCCTCATTAGCAGGTAGCCTTCAACGGAAGAGTGTGAGGTACTTTAGCTCCCTGACAAATCATGGAGAATCTGGCCATGCTGGGTTCAGTGAGGGTCACTGATTAACTTGGTCTCTCTTTGCACTTGAGACAATCAGAGAAACTCAAGAGTAGTCAGGGCCAGGTCACTCTTAAGCCGTTTTCTTCTTTTTCTACTTTCTTTTTGGAAATAATGATGGAAATTGAGTTTGGTGGCTTTTAGGTAGACAGTGGCCTTGACATGCAGCTATTTTCTTGTTTGCTTTTCAGGATTTTGAAGATAGTGTGGGGACTCTGGGCCACATGTGCGCTGAAGCAGGTGACACTAATGAGGAGAAATGGCACGGGGATGCTTCTCTTTGCCCTGAAACCTTAGAAGTGAGTACCAGGTGCTACGAGGCTTCAGGGCCACGATCTAGAAGCCACTCTTTTCTGTGAGAGGTCTGTGGGTCTCTGGGGAAGTTAAAGCCACTCGGTGTGACAGTGAGGGGTGAGTGAGCTGGGAAGAATGCCGCTCCTGCTTCTTTGTGGCCCAGAGCTCTCTGTGCCCTGAGACCTCAAGGTCTGAGGACCTAATGTCCCCCTAGACATCATGAAGACAAGGCAGCCATGTTGGAGGTGAGGCTTGGTTGCTGAGGAGGGGCCCCTGGGGGTGCGGCCTTGGGATTATGTATGCTCCCTCATCCCTTTGCTCTCTCTCTTGCTTCTGGCACCCTGATGTGAGAACAGAGTCCCTGTGCTTTCTCTCTCTCTACTATCTGCACCATGAGCTCTGCATGCATCACCTGGCCTAACATGGACTGAAATCTCCAGAAGTGTGAGCAAATAAATCTTCCTTCATCTAAATTGTGGTGGTCAGGTGTTTTGGATGACAGCAGTGGGAATGCTGGCGGAAACACCACCCAAAACGGTATCTTTCCAAAAGAATGAAAGTCAGAACACTATGGAGATACATGCATGCCCATGTTTATAGCAGCACAACTCACAATAGCCAAGTTATGGATTCAACCCAGGTGTCTGTCAGCTGATGAATGGATACAGAAAATGTGGTGTATACACACCATGTAACTCTATTCAGTAGCAAAGAAGAACAAAATTGTGTCGCTTGCAGGAAAATCAATGCAACTAGAGAATATTATGCTAAATGAGATCAGCCAGTCTCAGAAAGTCAAGGGTTGTATGTTTTCTCTTATATGTGGAAGATAGAGAAAAAAAATAGGAAACATAAAGGACTTTAAATAATGTGGAGAGAGACCTGTAGAGTCAGAGGGATAGAGGGGGAATTGAGGAAGGAAACTGTTCAAATTATACTGTGGTAAGCCAGGCGTGGTGGCGCACACTTGTAATCCCAGTACTTTGGGAGGCGGAGACCGGAGGATCCGGGTTCGCGGCCAGCCTCAGCTCTCTCTCTCTCCCTGTCTCTTTCTCTCTCTCTCTCTCTCTCTCTACTTAGTGAGGCCCTCCGCAACTTCGTGAGACACGGTTTCAAAATAAAGTATAAAAAATAGGGCCGGGGGTGTAGCGCGGATGTAGAACACCCCTGCGTTCAATCCCCGGTACCGCAAAAAAACCAAAAAACAAACAAACAAAAAAACAAATTATACTGTGGTAATATGTGAAAGTATCATAATTGATTTCACTAACATGTTCTGGGAGGGAGGAGAAGGGAGCGGGATGGGATATAGAAAGAAATACACCAAGCGCTGTGTGCATGTGTGTTTGTGTCACATTGAACCTCATTCTGATACATAGCTGTAATGCACTAATAAATTAATTAGTAAAAAAGAGGAAAAAAACTATAGCTATTGGGATGTATTTAAGTAGCCATGTTTTATTGTACTATATTCTAGGTAACCCATTCTATACAAAGTCAGATATCGCAATAAAACATTATATATTTTAGTGTTCTTTTATGTTTTGGCAATCAATAATACAAATAAAAATATTTTAATTCTCAAAATAATGGTCTATGGAAAAATGCTTAAAATCCCTTAAATTAAATTTGTTTGTTAAAATGGAAGATTTTGCTAATCAGAATGAAGGCAGAAAAGTTATGTTGAAGAGAGTGTTTTGCTTTGCATGTTTAATTGGCTATTGCTTTATTGATTTACATCAAATGAAGGGTGAGGAAAGTCTCAGGAGTACAACCTTCAGGCAGGTACTGATTAACAAACACACGAAACTTTGAGTTTTCTGTGTATTTGCCTTTTTCTGACAAAGCAGATGGTACCTTTTAGTATAGACACAGCATTTATTTTGGACACTGAGAAAAACAAGGCACTTTTCAATAGATGCACAGACAGGCTCACATGCAGGCCCAAATTCCTTGGTCAGTGGACCTTCCAGTAACCATGGCAGCCTTGAGTCCCTGGACTATCTCCCGTAGGCAGTGCTGTAAAGATTCCAGTTTGTGGGAGACTGTGTGGACAAGAAGTGCCCTCCCTCAACCTCTTTTCAACATACACATGCCCTGAACAGACTAATTCTGAATAATCTATAGTCAGTGTAGAATAAATGCATAGCTGAGATTACAAGAGAGAAAAATAAGACCAGAAGTGCCTAAAATGAGAGGGGATTTGAACCCAAAACCTGTGTGCATACTGAGCACATTGAATGTGGGAACAGAACCTCCCTGTGGGGATGCCAGAAACAGACCTCGCCTTAGGAGCTGGGTGTTCAAGGGCCCTACTGGACAGCATTCTCTTGTGTTGAGTGGTGGGGATAGAATTAAACTTTTACAATAAAGCCAGAATATAAGGACTAGAAAACCTCACCCACAAAAACCTCTGCCACTGTTCAGGGATCCGGTATTTGTGTGGGGCTCTACTTATGAGCTAAGTTTAGAAAACAGAAACCTGTAAGACTGCAAATCCTCCAGCCTCTAATATGTGCTGGCTTGGGATTCTTATTCATACTGCATGCAATGAAGAACTACATGTAGTGTCGAACTTATGTTGAAAACTAGTCTAAAGGCTGCCCTGGACCCATCAAAATGTCTTAAAATTAAGCCCCCAAAGAATCAGATTGATCTAAAATAGCATACCTGGATTCCAGAACAAAGCCCACCATTCTCTTAAAGAGCATGAAACACATAGTACCCAACCAACCCCAAACTCATAATATCTGGAATACATTCATATCTTTCAAAAAATGCAAACAAGTAGGAAAATATGACCTTGAACCAGAAAAATAGCAATGATTAGAAATGGCCGATGATGGCCTTAGCAGATAAAGATGTTAAAGAGCTATTGTAAGTATACTCAAAGACTGAAGCCATGATTTGGAATTTAAATATCAATTTTAAACCCTTACTATCAATTGATTGATATCCATTGCTAACTTACTTGCTAATAGTCCACCTAATTTCCACTCCTGTAGTTGGAGACTTCACAGCATCCTGCTTATGATATTAAAATCATAGCAAATGCAAGAGACTCTCTATGACATTATTTTAGCATAGTTATATTAAAATACCAAATTAAAATGAATATGGAAATAATTGAAAGTAATGTTGGGAAATAATAGAATTAGAAGCTGCCTTTGCTGAAACCGCTGCATGTTCATTTGGCCTGCAGATGCCCATGAGTAACTGCAAGCGGCATGAAGCTTGGCATCCCTGCTTTCATTTTATATCTGTCTTCAGATTCCTGCTCAGCTCTGCATGTAGGCATGTTAATCATTTAAGGAGTGTTCATCTAAAAACTGCCTATACAAGGTTTATTAGCCCTAAATTTATCTAGCCTATTTTATCCCCCTTAAAGACTGAGTGCACAAAGATAAATAACTAAGGCATTTTCAAGCTCGGCAGGGACATTCAACTGCCAGCTTCCATGTCCTGTTTCAGACTCTTGGAGTGGAGACCAGAAGTTTACTGTCATTGCCCCGCACCTTCTGGAAACAGCGGAGCCTTGCAGGCAGGTCACCCCATGAGGAGACTGCACCCCCAAGCAGGAGCAATCCTCTCACGGGAACAAAATACCCCCTTCCAGGATCACAGGTCTGGTAGTTTATCCTGAGCAGCAAGTGGAGTTTGTGCCCTTCAACGTTAAGAATTTCTCTGGAGCTGCCTACAGAACCAGCACTGAAATCATGATCAGCCAGACTACAGTTTGACCAAGACTCAAGACTGCTTAATTATGCTCAGGCATTCACGATCACGTGAGAAAGTGGACAGCACTGGGCTGTGGCACCGCCCAGGTCCAGTTGTGAATCAGAGCCTTGTGGGTCAGCTGGGTTGTATCGAGAACTCGAGAAGGCAGAGGGTCAGGGCTCTGTCACTCAGGAACAGCAAGGATACCAAGAAGGCAGGTAGTAAAATATCCAGACTGGTCTCAGAAGGCAGATCCTCCTGATTTGGCAGGCCAGGACCAAGTGGTGGAACAGATACGAGACAGCAAAACCAGAAGCCATCACTGTCTGAGGCCACCCCACCACCATTGCTTTGAACACAGGTGGGAAAAAGCCTGAGAAGTTGAGAGGAAGACAGGGCAGGCTGAAGAAAGCAGGAGGCTCTGGAGAACCAATGTTGTTAATGAGTCCAAGAATCGAAACCAGATAAAGTTAATTTATACACGCTGTCGTCCATTTTGTAATTGCATGTGTGAGCAAATACATACATAAACAACTTTGAAAAAATAGGTGCAATATTTAATAACTTTTTATATGTGATTTTCTTTCATGAGAAGCCATTAATTTTATAATCAGAAAAATAAAGATATTTTTGAAATAAAAGTGACAAATGAGAAAAATAAAAGCCTACCTAGTTCGAGAAAACAAATGTGTGAGCTGCAGAAAGATAATAAACACACATTCTAAAATGAAGAGACATCAGAAATTTCAACGAGTTGCATAGGATATAAAAAAAGCATAATGATATTCTGTGGGAAGGTTTAATAGACTGCTGGAGGGATTTACAATACACGGAGAGAATTAGAGTCATTCAAATCCAGGTGCATAAGATATTTGAAATGTCGTCGAGGTCTGATTGCTGATGCTTTGAATCAGGCAGAAACTCGTATTGGTTTGTGATATAAAGGGATATATGTATATACCTCCCTTCAGTTAGGTGAAGCGGTAAGTCAAAACAACGGCTACCAACATCATGACCCATGATCACAGCATCTTTCCTAACTGCCTGGGACCAGCACCAACGCGAGCAGTAGACAGGCTACAAAGAGAAAGGGTGGGTCCTTTGGCAAAGTGCGCACTAATGACATAGACATTCTGTATGTAAGATCTGGAAAATATCCCACCAAGCTCCTTTTTTCTCTGTCTTTTCCCCCACTGAGTAGAAAGAGGTTGGTCTTCTTTTTCTCCATGTGCTATATTTGGGTCTGGTACCTAAAAGTTGCCACTTTGGTGAATATAAAAAAAGGCATATTGCCACCCTGGGGACTCTGGGAGGGTCTCTGGGCACATTCTCCAATTGCAAGTTGACATACAACTTGGCATCAGGAACTGGGAGAGCCAGATAAGGATATTTCTCTACAAACTTCTCCTTTAGGGTGGTTTAGATGAACCTGAGTTTTATGATTCTGAGCATCATTTTACCAATCACATTTTCAAGTGCCTTTGTGTATAGTTTTCTCTTTGGCATTTGGAAGATTTTTCTTACATATTTTTTAAATGAAGTTAGGATTTTACCCTAACTTCAAGTTTATCAGCCTAAGTGTATTAACCTATCATGTTATAAAAACAGACCAATTCTAAAATGAATATGCTTATTTAAAATATCGGCAGTGCCTCCAAGTTTCTGTTATATAGAATATCTCTTTCTATGTATCTCTCTTGTGCGCACTCCTTCTCTCTCTCTTTCTCATTGTCTCTATCTCTGTGTGCCTGTCTGTCCGTCTCTCTTTTTGCTAGTTGTAGGGTTCCCAGCTAGACGAATGACAGCAGGATAGATTTGTCAGCTCCAAGGTTTAAATAGAGGCCTTCGCTCCAGACCCACCTGTGACTACAGGAAGCTCTGCATTCCCCCCTGTGCCCTAATTTCTTCAATTTCGTTAGTTCACAGCCAGCTTTCCTCACCTTGGGGACTCTAGAACTAGGCAGGGTCCCTGATAGCTGCACCCTCATCAGTGCCCACTGGAGGAAGATGTGCCTATTGCACATTCAGAATCCTGGGGCTGAACCCTATTTTCTGCTCCTGAACAGTCCATGGAAAATGCGACACTATTACCAGAAGAACGGGGAGGCAGGATTAGCCGGCAGGGACAAGCAAGTGTCTGTATCAAAAGGCAAGGGAAAGGTTTAACTTCCAAAAATATTTTCTAATTTTTCTAATTTATGAAGATATAATCCTTCCTTCCTTCCTTCCTTCCTTCCTTCCTTCCTTCCTTCTCTCTCTCTCTCTCTCTCTCTCTCTCTCTCTCTCTCTCTCTCTCTTTCTTTGTTTCTTTCTTTTCTTTTGGTACTGGGGATTTTAAACTCAGGGGCTTTCTACTTCTGAGATCTACCCCCAGCCCTTTTTATCTTGAAACAGGTTCTCGCTAAGTTGCTGAGGGTCTTTCTAAGTTTCTGAGGCTGGCTTCAAATCTGAGATCCTCCTGCCTCAGCCTCCAAAGTACTGGGATTACAGGAGTGTGCCACCATACCTGGCAACACTGGCACCTTTGATCTAACATTTCTCCCTGTCTTGTCTATACAAAAGCATGCCTATGACTCAGTATTTGTATGTTGGACACAAAGTACACACATTTGAAGAAAAAGGCAAGTGAGATTATAATAGTTCCACTTCACATGTGCTTACAGCTTTATATTTTAAGATGGTGTCTATATCTTTTCCTTTGGACTACAAAATAACTTCCCGATTGCACACTAGACTGCATTTTCTTCTCTATTTTGCTAACATACCATCACATCAACCTGATATGTTCCTATCTCAGGCCCTCAGTCAGGAAGTGACCAGAACTACTGGCACTTAACACAGAGATGTTGCTATCTTCTGAATACAAATTTCAAATAGAAAAAAAAATCCGGAATTTTTAGAATATTAGAAATACGTCTCCAGACTATTAGTAGATTCTTTAGTCTAAATGACTTCAAACTCAAAACATTTAATTAAGAGGTACTGACAAGTTTAACATGTGATTTTTATGTATGCACACAGTTCAAATCAGACTATCATTTTCAGATAGTCTATGTACATATCTACCTGTGTACCATTTATTCATGTGTTTGAGGAATATCCAATCCATACGGCATATATAATGTCAGGAGTGAAGGAAGGAAGGGGTGGAGAAATAGGTGAGGCCAAACGAGCAAAGTGTGTATGATTAATCATGAGTAGAGCTGTGTTGATAAATGCTCGGGAATACTGACAGAGCAAAAACAGTTGACTTATGTGTTAAAACGATAGCTATTTTGTTGAAGTCATAGTCTCAGGGAAATTGTTTGGGATATATATGTTTATAATTTCTTGAATAATCCATTTCTTATGAGTCTTTGGGGGAATGTGGATAAAATTCCCTCGGCATGTTTATAAATATTTGTAAAGCATCCCAGGTGTATACTTTTTTTTATGGTACTGGGGATTGAACCCAGGGACATTCTACCTCCGAGATACACCCCCAGCCCTATTTTATATTTTTATTTTGAAACTGGTTTTTGTTAGGTTGACGAGAGTCTCACTACTTGATGAAGCTGTCCTTGAACCTATAATCCTCCTATCTCAGCCTCCCAAGTGTTGGGATTACAGGCGTGCACCACCATGTTTGGCTCCAGGTGTATGCTTTTAAGAACCACACACCTGATTATTTTCCTTGTTGCATTCCCCTCCCCCCCAAGTACTCCCAGGGCCAGAGCCTGTCATAGTTTTGACCTTTCATCTAAAAGGAGTGGAAGCTGCAGACAACACAACTGTATTGTGCAAAGAGTGCAGTACTGTGGTCTGTGGTTCCTGGAGATGAAGTGGACAAAGGAAACGCCCAGCTCCGCTTCTCAGCACTTGTTTTTAAGCCCTGAGCAGTGTGGAGACCTCGCTGGAAACTTTGTCCCATAAAGACGTGACTGGAGGTTACACCAGACCCAGTGGCCCATTTAGGAAGAACCGACGCTGGAGAGAACTAGTACATTTTTGCTTTTGAAAGTGGCCAGACGTGGCATTTGTCCTTCCCGCCCTTCTCCAGGACACAGAGAACCTGAAGATGATTGGCAAGAGGGCAGAAGCGGGTGGGGGAAGGGGAGAGAAAAAGACGAGGGGGAGGGGAGCCTGGGAAATCCATGGGAAGGCAAAAGTGCTTTTTTAGCTCTTAAAGACTCTTCCAGTCTGGAATTGAAAGAGCCCTGGACTTTGAAAATGGAGCTGGTGATAAAGAAATCAACTGCTCTAAGCCTGAAAGGGGGCCAGTCGGGCTTTGACTTAATTGCAAAGTTTGCAGCTCTGTAGACAGAATAAGTGCCAAAGGAACCAACGCTTAGAACTCTGTGTGTGTGTGTGTGTGTGTGTGTGTGTGTGTGTGTACACTACATGTTTCCTAGTTTTCAAAAGTAATGTTTTTTTCCTGGCACTGCTGATGTGGTGTTTTTACATTTTGGCGAGCTCAGAAGACTTTTGCTAAAATAGCTCTATTTTTGCAGGACAAGCAGTTAAGCTTACTGGGAGGGCGCATCAGTGTTTCTCACCTCATTTACAGCCGGCACACCTGCAGAGAGCAAATATCACCATTCATGAACTCACAGGAACACCCATCTTTATTTCCAAATACCACATGTTTGCTCTTCTGGGCAGTTGTTTAATATGAGGCTCTTAAATGCCAGTGGAATTTAGTGAGAAGAATGCTTAGCAAAATAATACTATATTTTAACACTTTTAGAGAAATTTTAGTGAACTATTTTGAAGGCTATTTCATATATATTTATTATATTTATATCCTGGTTGTGACAAATACTTTTATTTTTGCGGTACCGGGGATTGAACGCAGGGGCGTTCTACCTCCGCGCTACGCCCCCGGCCCTATTTTTTATACTTTATTTTGAAACCGGCTCTCACGAAGTTGCAGAGGGCCTCACTAAGTAGAGAGAGCGAGAGAGAGAGAGAGAGAGAGAGATAGCTGAGTCTGGCCGCGAACTTGGATCCTCCGGTCTCCGCCTCCCAAAGTACTGGGATTACAAGCGTGCGCCACCACGCCCGGCGTGACAAATACTTTTGAAAATGTAGATATGGCAAATGTGGTTATGACACCAATGAAGGCTTAATGTGTGTGTGTGTGTGTGTGTGTGTGTGTGTGGTGGAGTAGGGAATTACATATTTGTGAGGCACGAGACCAGGGATATGCTGAGTAAACTCATTGCCTGGAAAAGTGGCCGAGCCTATAAAGTGTGACTAGAAAAAGAAGAAGAAACTGGAAACAGCCTAAAGAAAGAAATTAGCAGGTAGATGAGGTTGGTGATGAAATAATATATGTGAAAACGTTTAGTGAATAAGAACATATATAAACATTACAAAGAGTAAGTTTCACCGTACGATCCTTTCACCCAGAAATGATTGAGAATTTTGATGTTCACATTTCTTAGGATAAAGACAGGGCTATATTATAGATTCAAAATGCCTTATAACTGAGTTTTTCTCTTAACATTGTTGCAAGCATATTTTTCCAGACAAGACCCTCCAAAGTATCCTGCATTATCATTTTCATTGGTGGTAAATTCCATTATGTGAATATACAATATCAGGTTGGGAAATTTAGGTGGTTTCTAATGGTCACTGGTGAAAACAAGACTGCCAGGAATATCTTTGTAGACAGTTTTTGTGATTAGTTTCTTGAGATGCACTCCTGTAAGTGAAATTACTGGGTCAAAGTTATGAACACATTCCACGCTTCCGATGTTGTTGCTAAACTGCTCTTTGGCAAAGTGCTCTCCACCGAGAGTCTATCCAATGACCTATTTCCAGGCACAGCAGCAGTTTTATGGGGATTCTGTTTTTAAGTCTTTGCCAGTTTTTCTGGTGCAAACCATCTGGAATTCTGGATGATTCTAGGAAGATGAGCGCATTTAGTTAGAATAAAGTGAGGTCCACCTTATGTACGGAGGATGTACCCCATCTCAACCGGGAGATCACGGGACCTGCTCAGAGGTAGTGCCAAGCTTCTGTGCAGTCAAGATGCAGCTGACACTGCCCTGTTGGCAAGTGGGTCATGGAGCACCAGTCCTTTCCCCGAAGGACACTTCACCCATCCATGATTTCTGGAAGTCCTTAGAGGGTGCCCCATATTTCTATGAGTAAATTACCACTGTGCTCTATACTCCATCTGAAAAGCCCCTGGAGGCCCTTCCTGCTCTGCAGGATGATGAGAACAGGACTCTAGGCAGGTTTAAGAGTTGCAAACTTCAGGCTGCAGGTTGGTGCTGCACAGAGGCCAGGAGGGGGAAGGCCCCTTCCCCAACTCAGAGGTGACCTTGAAGGGCAATGGTGAGGGAAACTTCCAGAGACCATGCAGCTCAAGGCTGAAGTCTTGTTACCTATAGGAGTGGCTGTCACGTGGGACCTCAGCAGGTCTGTGCCCAGGTATCTACATGCGGCCTCTCTGTGCATCCTGGGCTTCTTCGCAACATGGTATCTGGTTTCCCAAGATGAATATCCAAAAAGTGAGGGCCAGGCCCACACATCTCTTTTGCCATATTCTATTCATGGAAGAGATCACTGTGTCTGTCCGGGTTCAAAGGAAGGAGGAATGGAGCACCGTGGAGGAGGAGGGACAGAGATCTGAAAACATAACACGTGGGACCCAAAGTAGTGTTGCAGCCTCATGTTCAAAACGCCTTGTTCAGCACTGATGGACTCGTCAGTATTACCTGAGCGCTGCCACCAACCTGTCACACTTCAAGGGGTTCCTTATGCATTCTTATCAGCAATTTCCCACCCTCTCTTCTTCTCAAAATACAGGTCATAGAATTTAAGTCACTAATGGAGCAAGGGCACAGTGGGCTTCTGAGAGGCACTGGTAATGCTTTAACTTTAACATGGCCTCAGGATACCCCCACGGCTTCTGTGGGAATGTACAAATTATATACATAGAAATTTATGAACTTACTTCAAGCTCCAAACTGGTCCTCAGGGAATTCTTGCTCAAGTTCCTATATTAGTTTGCCAGAGCTGTTATCACAAAATGGCATAGACTGAGTGGTTTACACAACAGGAATTTATCTTCTCATAGTTCTGGAGGTCGGACATCTAAGATCAAGGTGTCAGCAGAGGGGATTTCCTCTGGGACCTGTGCCCTTGGCTTGTACGTGGCGTGTTCCTCTGGTGTCTTCACACGGTCATCCCTCGGTGTGTGTCTGTGTCCTAAGCGCCTCTTCTTATAAAGGCACCAATCATATTGGATTACGGTCCACCCTAATGAGCTCATTTAACCTTAGTTACCTCTTCAAAGAGCCTGTCTCTAAATACAGTTCCATTATGAGTTACTAGAGATTAGCACCTTAACATAGGAATTTTAGGGGGATAGAGTTAGCCTGTAACCGTTTGTAACAGTTGTCATTGTGGGAAGTTTTATGACACTGGACTTGTAGGATACTCTGGGGTCACATTTCCATCTGTCCAGGAGTAGCAGCCATGTGAGCAGCTGGGGCCACTGAACCTCCCAAGTGTGGGTCTACACTCACTCACCTCACACCTGAATATTCTCCAACCCTGTTATATATCATTCTCAGGCCCAGAATATTTTCCAATTTAAGCAAAGAAAAATTATTCTTTAATTTTGTTCTTTAAACACATAGAAAAATGGAATCCAATGTTTCAGGAGATTGCATAGTTAGTCATTCCATTTTGGCATCCCTAATTTTTCCCTTTGTAGTATCTGCAGACCCACCACAGCAGAAGAGAACAAAGTACTTTAACCTTTAGAAATGTAGAATGCTATGATAGCAAGGGGCTTAAAAAATGCCTCTAATTAGAATAGTCATGCAGACCAATTTTTATTCCACGCTGTTCCATATGATTCCCTAATTATGCTGTTTCATTTAAATTATTTTACTCTTTAATTTTCTAAAAGGACACCAACTTAAAACCTCTGTATTCAGAAGGCACATTAAAGTCCTCAAATTATTCTTAACCAAATATTCTTTAGACCAAACTTTTCACTGAGCACCCTTCTCACTTGATTTTACTGCAGACGTGAGAATTGGGGTCACGAGCTCCTGCCTGGAAGGTTTTGCTTGTTCAGTGCAGTTTTGGTAAAATCAATCAGAAAGCCTGGGCTTCCTGGGGATGGGCCAGGGTTTCTCCATGTGGATATGGACCCCTGCCCTGCACAACCTTGTACTCAGGGAACCCTTACCTTCAGGTTACTTGCCTGGACCTGTGGACTTTTAGAAGATAATTTAAAATTCTAGAGAGAAGGGCACACTCAAGAGGGAGCATTTTCTAAAGCCCTATGAATGAAATTTCTTTTTTTTTTTTTTTTTTTTTTTGCGGTACCGGGGATTGAACGCAGGGGCGTTCTACCTCCGCACTATGCCCCCGGCACTATTTTTTATATTTTATTTTGAAACCGGGTCTCATGAAGTTGCGGAGAGCCTCACTAAGGAGAGAGAGAGAGAGACAGGGAGAGAGATAGAGAGAGAGAGCTGAGGCTGGCTGCGAACCCGGATCCTCCGGTCTCGGCCTCCCAAAGTACTGGGATTACAAGCGTGCACCACCATGCCCGGCTTTGAATAAAATTTCCAATGGAATTGGAAACAAAAATCTGGCAGGGGAACAGGTGTCAGGTGACCGTTCTAATTCCAAATTCCACAATTACCACTAACCTCCCCAGAGGCAATGTGGGAGGCAGGAAGGCATGGATTTCCAGAGCATGACAATGATCATTGACTTCATCACTTGCTCTAGAGTAGACATGCTACATAACCTGGTCAAGTCTCAGTTAATTCCCCTGTCAAGCTTGAATTCGCACAGCATCATATCAGGATTAAATGAGATTAACTAAGATAATACATGATACCTGTTAGTGCTGGCCATAGAGGAGCGAGAGACTCAATATACAAAGGGACAATGACCAGAACACATGTCAAAATAGAATTGTCCCCCATGAGCTGTAGCAACCAGCCCAGAAAAACGAGTCCTTTATCCAGAGTAATCAGCCCTAGAAGCCAGCCTGCTCTCTATAAATCAGCCCTAGGAAATCATATCACTGTCTCTAGCAAACAATCTAGGAAAAATAATCCCTGTCTTTTTTTTTTTTTTTTGCGGTACCGGGGATTGAACGCAGGGGCGTTCTACCTCCGCGCTACGCCCCCAGCCCTATTTTTTATACTTTATTTTGAAACCGGGTCTTACGAAGTTGCGGAGGTCCTCAGTAAGTACAGAGAGAGAGAGAGAGACAGGGAGAGAGAGAGCGAGAGAGCTGAGGCTGGCCGCGAACCCGGATCCTCCGGTCTCCACCTCCCAAAGTACTGGGATTACAAGCGTGCGCCACCACGCCCGGCGAAAAATAATCCCTGTAACAATTGGCCTCAAATAGTGAGGACTTGATTAATAACTACCAGTTTCCCTAATTTTTGTTCCTGCTTCTACTTTAGGACCAATCAGAATAGAACAAATATATTCCACTAGCCAATCACATGAGAGATTGGAGACCCTGCCTCTAGTTAGCCCTACCTACACCTTCCCCGTGCCAACAGCCCCCATAGGGCACCCTGGGAAACCTTCCCTTTTTCCACTATCAGCTTCCCTACTTCCCCACCTGTCTCTGAGTCTGTCAAACTCAGGAGACGATGGTGTGTGCTTATTCTTATTTGGTTGGTCTTCATTTATCTTCACAATATCATTCAATAAACATTATGGATCATAGCAACTACAAAATAATTGTTGAATTAAATATCAAGTCAATGAATCATGAGTGGTATGTCTCCGGAGGATTCAGGTTTATAGGCATGTAGCTCAGTTTCTGTCCCTATTTTTTTGACTGAAGGATTTTAATCACATAATTGTTGATAGCTCCTGCTTAAATGTGTTTTATTTTGCCTGATAGTGATTTTTTTAGTAAGTCACCTATGGGAATGATATCCAGTTTATAGTTCCAGTTTACTGGCTCCCCCAGTGCTGGTGAGCTTTACAGTACATCTGCACTTCTCTTCCAGGTGCCCGAGAGCCAAACTTTCTATTTTACTATCCGAGAGAGCCTAGGGTGGGGGTCAGGGGGACAATGGCTTCCCCCAAGATCCTTCAAGCTTGTCACAATACACTGGAGAAAATTAGTCTGGGCTCCTGAATGTATTCTTCACAAAGCCTGGTGGTTTTCTTTGCTTAGTTCTCTGTGGTCCTGGTAGCAGGTACAAATTGATTTTTTGGTGATTCATTCCAGTATTTTTAATGGGTATTGAATTTGAGCTGTGCATGTCTAGATTTCTGAAGGATTTCCTTTCAGTCTGTTTCTCCTCTTGTGGGAAGAAAACACATCATTTTTGCTGTGCTTGGTCAATTACTTGGCTCTTATCTGCTTTGACAATAACTGCCGATGACCTAATAATTACATGTGCTCGGTACAGTTTTCAGGGGACCCTATGCTTTCCCCACCTATAAATGCTCACTTGGGGCTCACAGAGACTCCTCAATAGCTGCCTCTATTTTATACTTTCTACCCTAAATATATATTGCCCTCCATTCTCCTGGCAGCTCACAAAACCAGACATGGTATTAACAGATCTCTGACCTCTCACTAACCATAATGCACAATCCCTGCTACAGTTTCAATATTTTTGTCCCCTCCAAGATTCTGTTGAAGTGTGACCCCCCCATTGCAGCAGTACAGAGAGGTGTGGTCTTTGGGGTACCGAGAGTCAGAGCCCTGACGACTGGATGGCACACCCTTATCAAAGGGGTTGATAAAGGCAGCTCATCCCTTCTTGTCCTTCTGCCTTCCATCATGTGAGGACACAGCAAGAAGTCCCCACAAGATACCAGAGACCACAGCCTTGATCTTGGACTTCCCAGGCTCCAGCACCAGAAAAAGTAGATTTCTGTTCTTTATAAATTACCCAGACTGTGGCATATTGTTATAGCAGCACTAGACAGACCCAGACAAACCTCTATGGGAAAGCAAAGCAAAGAGCAATTTGGTCATCATGTCATCTCTCACACAAACCTCCCAGAGGAAAACAAAAGAAACAAAACACATCAGGGAATGTGGTTTTAATAGTGTCAATTACACGGTGATGATTTATAACAGTAATTTAATTAAATTGTTGCTCTTAACAATGGGTGGTCTGGCGCAGAGCTAGTTACATGTGGAAGTAATGTAGCCTGTAAATTTATTGTTAATTTCAACCATGACATACTAAGTCCTAGCAGAGGGAGTCCTGGTCAGGAGGAAGAGAAATAATGTATTTCAATTACCACTAAAGGCAGTGACATACTTTGGATACTTAAAGAGAACTGAAGCTGTGTGTTTCTTTTTATATGATCATAAATATAGGTGTGGAAAGGAGGGGGAGATGAAGCACATTTCATTAGATTTAAGGGTCTGCCAGGTGAGGAAAATAACCCTGGAAGTGTGGTCCTGACATGAAAGAACTCAGCATGAATTTCAACCTGTGTAAATCTACTTAGCATCAACTAGGCATCTAAATTACCTTTGGAAGACCTAAGACCTGCTATCATTTGTGTTTGGAATATGAGCTGTACTTCTAAACTAGGTGATTTTCTTGTCAACATGAAAATATGCCCAGTCAGGGAGTTCCGGGAGTTATCAGTGTTTCTAAATGGGCATTTTAAAGAGAGGAATTGGAGGCACCAAGTAGCTGCATAAAAAGACGCATGCAGGATGCCGAGTTTGGGCAAGATAGAAAAGGGAGAGGGCTTCCCAGGGAGGCAGAGTCTTACTCCACACGAGGGGATGCACCTGGGATTTCATCTCTGCAGCAGCTCGTAGGATAGAAGACAGGCACAGTATCAGCTGATCACATCAGGAATGCCATTTGAAGGAAAAAAATTGTGTGCATCTTCAGAGACTGCACGGGTTTGTTTCCCTGGTGCAAAACAATATAACATGACTTGGAACATCTTTTTAGAAAAACAAATGATTTTGTGTCAATAGGAACACAAAGCTGATGAAACATCTGGAAGAGAAAACAAGCAGGTTTATTTTATATCTAAAGGGAATAGTCATTTGCTTTTCTAAATCATGATTCAAAACCTGCTGGAAGACCATGGCAGGGAGCGCGGTTCTGATAGCTTAAATCTATGTGTCAGTGTATTTGTGCACATTTTATTCTTTATATTAGCTGTGCTTGACCTATTTCCTCCACACTGGGGATAGCTTGAAGGTCTCATTAATACTTGAAGGAGTGCTCTGCAGAGGCACTCTCAGAATCAGGACGGCTGGGTGTCAATGTGGCAATCATGGGGAAGGGACTGCATGCTGAATGCAATTGGAAGGATCCTTCCCAGGCGGAAACACGATTCAGAGTAGCTCAAGGCAAAATATAAGGTATTACTCCCAACAGAAGAATCCGTGTCAGATATGGCTGGATCTTGGAGCTCAAACATTGAAGGTACCTCTATCTCTTCACCTCCCCATGTCCATGCCTTGTGGAAGGACTGGTCTCCCTGTGCAGCAGGAAAGTGGCCCTTGGTCAGCTGGAGACCTGATTGGTCCATGGTACATGTATGCAAAATGGGGCTGATAAACCCTGACTCACAGGCTAAGTGATTCATTGTGGGTAATGAACCCAATATAGTACCTGTTGCAAGATTCATCCTCTAACTCGGCATCCATCAAACGGTGGGTGTATTAGTCATCTTTGTGTCCTTGAGACCAAAGTACCTGACAAGAACAACCTAGAGCAGGAAAAGTTTATTTTGACTCACAGTTTCAGAGGTGTCACTTCATGGTCAGCCAGCCCTGTTGCTCTGGAAGGAAAGACATGAAACTGTTTAGCTCATGGCAGCCAGGAAGATAAGATGAGAGAGAGAGAGAGAGAGAGAGAGAGAGAAAAGAAGAAGAAGAAGAAGAAGAAGAAGAAGAAGGAGGAGGAGGAGGAGGAGGAGGAGGAGGAAGAAGAAGAAGAGAGAAGAGAAGAGAAGAGAAGAGAAGAGAAGAGAAGAGAAGAGAAGAGAAGAGAAGAGAAGAAGAGGGATTAACTCTTCCAGGGTATACCTCCAGTGACATACTTCTCCAACTAGGTCCCACTTCCCAGGAGTCCACTCAGCCATTAATGGATTAATTCACTGATGAGATCGGAGTTTCATGATCTAATCACTGCCTAAAAGCCCCACTGCATTGGGGACTATGCCTTCAACAAATGAGATTTGGGGGGACAATCTAGATCCAAATCACAACAGTGGAGATATTCTTTGTGTTTATGACCCCCATCATGTGGTCTCTCTAAGATCGTGGATATCATGGAGTGAAATTAGGCATTATGCTGCTCGCAGGACTATAGAAAACATACTTTGCTGTGATGAACAGGGCATCGAGGGAAACAGGGATGTGATACCTCGAGTTGAGTGCAAAGGAACGACTGACGGTTCCTCTTGTCATTTTCCCTCCATGTTACAACAGTCAAGTTATTTCTGACCCAGTCCACCCCCCCGCCATCTCCCTCCCCCTCCCATGCCTCGATGCCCAACCCCCACAATCTCCCTCCCCCCATGCCACGATGCCCAACTCCCACCATCTCCATCCTCTTCCCGTGCCTTGATTTCCAATCTCACCATCTCCATCCTCTTCCCATGCCTCAATGTCCACCTCCTGCCATCTCCCTCCCCGCATGCCATGATGTCTAGTCAATGCTGAGATGGCAGCAGAGAGAAGATGGGCCTTTCCCCAGGGGCTCATCTGATGGTCTTGTCAGATGAGACAAGTTAGCTGGTGTTGGAGGATCCCCTAGACCCACATCTCCCACCTCTTGGTCCTGTTAATGTCATGCCTCCTGCATATCTTTATTTATTTATTTATTTATTTATTTATTTATTTATTTATTTTTATTTTTTTGTGGTACTGGGGATTGAACCCAGGGGCATTCTGCCTCCGAGCTACACCCCCAGCCCTATTTTTTGTTCTTTATTTTGAAACAGCGTCTCACTAAGTTGCTGAGGGCCTCACTAAGTAGCTGAGGCTGGCCATGAACCCGGATCCTCTGGTCTCAGCCTCCCAAGTACTAGGATTACAAGCATGTGCCACCACGCCCGGCCTGCATATCTTTAATATATGCTCAGTACCATGAACACAGAACCACATGATAACACAAAGGAATTCTAGACACACTGTGATTAGTCTATCCAGTATTTATCCCCACTCTTCTTGAATTTATGAGAAAGTTTCAGTTGTTTGGGTATCCAGGTGCCCTGTTAAAACCCTCAACTTCTTTCATGCAGTGGTGACAGAGATCTGGCCAAGGATACACAGTCAGTTTTTTTTTTTTTAGTAGACTCCAGGGAAAATCCCAGTTTTCTCTGATAAAAACTGACAGGCTGAGATGGCACACTCTTGTGGTTCTTTTCCCCTATTATTTTGGTGCCTGAAATACAGATGTAATACCTATAGGTAAAGCAGCCATACTGTGAGCATGAGGATGAAAGCCAGACCCAAAGGACAGCTGTACAGGAAGCAATGAGGAATTTGGTTTCCTGGGGACAATTTGGAATTACTCTTCCCATCCACAAGGCTGTAACTCTAGTTTTTATTTATCTGAAGGAAAAGAAATTTAGATAATTCACTTTTACAAGTTTATGTTACTTGCAGCTAAAGAAAACCATAATGGCTGCTAAGTCTAAAATATTCCAAAGGAAAAGAAAACTCCAGGAATTGTACTTAACATCGAGAAAGACAGCAATGAAGATCAGGCCACAGACAAAGTAAATAGACGTGCGTCCGCACGCACGTGCACACACACACACATTTTTCTTGTTTTCCACTGATTTTTATCTCTGAGTATTAGGAATGCACATCAAAAAGTGTCCAAGTAAAATACTATATTTTTCTCCTTTTACTATTTTTTGGGGAAGGACAAAATATAAAAATATAGTACTAATGTTTCCTAGAAAATTTGTATAAATGCCTCAATTAGAAAGGACAGGTACCCTAGAGGTTTTCTTTATTGTCCTCTGGCTAGAACAGATGACTTTCCATCATGCCCTGTTTTTGTAAAATTGCAAGGCCCGATGAACACTGTTAACTGAAGCATGAAGAGGAGGCCAATCATACCTGCATCATAAATTTTGGCAGTTGCCATTGGAGACAATAACTGCTAACTGCCAGCCTTCCTCTGCTATCTCAACTCGGCTATCAGATTCCATGAGAAATAAATGAGTTGGTCTATATTAATATAATACCTTATGCATGGCTGAGTTTGTTATTTTAAATCTTCAATGAAATATACTTCTAAGAATAGGCTGTGCTACAATCACAGAAGAATCATACAGTCATTTGATTATCAGAATGGACTAAATTGTATCTTATTGGAAGCAGTGTAGGTTGGACATGCATGACGTTTAATGTGATGAGCAGACACAGAATGTGGGGCTGAAAGCTGAATGTACAACAGAAAGGAGGAAATGGATAGAGCGGGCTGATCTGGGAGTGGATGAGGATGAGTCTCGGGGCACTTGGAGAGAAGCCGGGCTGAAACCAGATAGGGTGCCTGCTCCTAGTTAACAAAAGGGAAGGGAAAATGATGAATGAAAACTCAGGTGAGTTTGTAGGATTGGGGATACCATCTGAGATGGATCAGTGACTAGTCTCTCAGAGGTGTTAGGGACTAGGGCTTCTGTTGAAAAAATGCATAGAACTTTAAAAAGTAGTGGAACTATCTGAAAGAATTTGTCCCAGCGAATAGGAAAGCTTATAGCTTAGAGATTTTGATGGATTGGAAGAAAATTAAATCCCCTACTTTCAGATTGGTTTTAGTTTGGAGAGATTTTTCTCCTGAATTTATTTGTATTTACTGTAAAAAAAAAAACTCATCACTTTATTTGCATAGTTTTATTTATGATCATAAATAAAAAATACTAAGTGACTCATCTTGGAATATGATGTGGCTTATCTGTCTACTGGATGGCTAAGCCTCTGTCATTTTTGTAAGAAGCTGGGGAAGGCTGATACAAAGCATGGTGGCTTCATAAACAGATGCATAGCAGACAAAAATGAGCAAAACTCCCTTTTCAAGTTATTCCTAGAAATTTCAGGTTTTTATAGTATTGTACACAATATTTTCATAAAAATATGTGTTTTAATTTTTGTTGTGAATATTTAGATATATAGCAGGTTTTCTTTTTTGCTACTGGGAGTGAACTCAGGGACATTCTAACTCTGAGCTAGACCCCCAGCCCTATTTTTATTTTTTATTTTGAAACAGGGTCTCATTAAGTTGTGGAAGGCCTCACGAGGTTGCTGAGGCGGGCCCTGAACCTGCAGCCCTCCTGTCTCAGTCTCCTAAGGACTGAGATTACAGGCATGCGCTGCCACATCCAGCTCATATATTGATTTTTTGTTATGGACTGAATTGTGTTCCCCAAAATTCATATGTTGAGGTCTTGGTCCTCAGTACTTCAAAATAGAACTGTATTTGAAGATAGGGTCTTTATAGAGTTAATTATGGTAAATTGAGGTCATGGTGGGTCCTCAATCAAAATAGAACTGGTATCTTTTTGTGAAAAGGAAGTTTGGGTACAACAGGAAACATCAGAAATGATAATGCATAGAGTGATGTATGTCCATGTGATGAGGCCAGGGGATGCCATCTATAAGCAGAGGAGAGAAATGTCTAAGGACACCAGCCCTGCCCACACCTTGATTTCAGGCTTCCTGTCTCCAGAACTGTGAGAACATGCCTTTTTGTGTTTAAGCCAGTCTATTTACTAATGGCAGTCTTAGCAAACTAATAGGACTTGTATCTTCAAGCCTTGCTAAATTTACTTATTAATTTATAATATTTTCCTGTAGATTTGTTTTGATTCACTAAGTACATATTGTGATTCCTGTAAAGAGTAACAGATTTATTTCTTCCTTTGCAATCCTTAAGCTTCTTACATAACTATCTTGCATTATTGCTTTGGTCAGTACCTCTAATGCAATGTTGAAAAAAAGGGACTTAATTCATTTCTGATCTCAGGGGCTAAGTTTCAATATTTCGCCATTATGTATACTTTCCTTTGTAAGTTATTTGAAGATATTCTTTACCACATAAATTTACCTGTTATTTCCAGATTGCAAATACTTTTTTCATAAAATTTTCAAATGATTTTGTCTGCATCTCTTGGTTTGATTACAAGATTTTGTACACTTGTGTTTTTGTTTTGGTAAATCTAGCCTGACAAACTTTTTATTTGGAGTATTTGGTTGGCTTAGAGTTAATGTGATCAAATATATTTGTGTTTAAAAATCTATCATTTTATTATTTGTATTGCATTTTTCCTTCTTCCCTTTCTTGATTAATTTGTATCATGTTTTTATTGTTCCATTTTCCAAAAGCAATAATTTATCATTTAAAAAGTCTCTAACTATACTTTAGTAGTTACACTAAAATTTATAACATGAATCCTTGATTTTTGGTCTAACATAAATCCTACATTTACCTTCCCAGACATTAGCACAATTTCGTTCCATCTATTCTCCTCCCATATTCTGTGCTTTCATTGTCCTTTATTTTAATTTTCTAGATAGTTTGCAGCCCAAGCAGCATTATTATTTTACAAAGTCCACTTTACTTTAGGTTTACATAAAACTTGTGATTTTTCTTGTTTTTCATTTCTCCTCTTACTTTTAGTCTTCCTTCTGGTATAATTTTCTTTGGGAGGTGTCTTTGGTTACACATTCTATCCAGTTTTAATTGTCTGAAAATGTCTTTAATCAGCCTTTGTCTATGAATGATGTTTTTGATTGCTATAGAAATCTAAATTGACATCTATATTTTCTTTCCAGTCTGACATTGCATTTTCAGGTTTTCTGGTCTCTTTGTTTCTGCTTTGAAGTCTTGAACATACAGACATGAGTCTAGGAAGTATACAGGACATGGTGAACAGTTTTAACCACGAATGTGGAATTGGAGCTCTGATATAGGAGGAGAAAAGAAAAAAGTGGGAGGCAGAAAGGCAATAACTAAAAAATGAAGGCCCAAAACTATAGCAAACTGATGATAGATATCAAATCACAGATGAAAACACACAGTTGATCCTAACTAAACTATGCATGGGGGAAACTTCATGAAAACTAGACACTGGGAGGGAATAACCAAAGCAGGCGTTGCTTTGAAGGCACCCAAACCATTTTCGTTTTAATTTTTATTTTTCAAGCCTTTCTAGTTGTTCTGGTGGGAGAATTGTTCTCAACAAGCTAATCCACAATTGCTCAAAATAAAACACATGCATAGTTTTAAAAAAGGCAGCCAGGCCAATATGAAGTAAAGTAATAGGGAGAGACCCCAAGATCAAGAAATACATGAATTACTATCATGTGTCCTTTATCCCTCATCCCATAGAACCTGTGCCAGCTTCCGCACAGAAGGGTGGTGTGTCTGTGGTCACAAGGGCCAGCTGGAGGCTCATGTTGAAGCAGACAGAGCCACACGGGGGTCTGAAGGTCTACCTGGGGCTTGACTCTGCTGAGTGTGTGTGAGATTTGCAACCATAGATAAATCACCACATATATACTCTTTTTCTGCATTTCCTCATCTGTGAAATAAGAATCAATGTTATGCTTTGGACCTTAAATGTCCCCAAAGGCTCATATGGTAAAGGGTTGGTGGCCAGCCTGTGGCACCCTTGAGAGGGGGTGGAGCCTTCGGGAGGTGGGGCGAGCAGGAGGAAGTGAGGTTACTGGGACTTGCCTTTGGAGGGAAGAGTGGAACCACGGCTCTCCTCTCTCCTTTTAATTTCCTACTGCTATGAGGTGACAGACCTCCTCTGCCTCATGCTCCTACCAGGAGGAATAGTGCCACAGGCCCAGAGGGATGGGGCCAAGTGACCAGGAACTGAAACCTCTGAAACTGTGAGCCAAAATCAACCTTTCTTCCTTATAAGTTCATTGTCTCCAGTACTCTGTCATAGTGACAGAGAGGTGTCTAATACAGCTAATAACCACTGTTCCTTCCCCATGGTGCTGAAGTGCAGATCAAAGTCAAAATGAAAGACTAATATGAGCCTCATATAAACTTTATTGTAGAAAGAGGATTTGTAAGTACATTTTACTTTTCTGCTAAAACAGTGTTATTCAGTATGGAGGACAGAGTTCTCTATATGAGAAAATAAAATCAAATTTATTCCTTGAGTAATTTTATATAATCTATGGAACCAAGGCTATTTAATATGCCTATTTTTCTTAAAGTATTAAAGATACCAGAACTTTAGAGGCCCAGGGAGAAGACCATCTAGTTTGACAGTGTTGACTTAAGCAGGTAGTTTAAGGTACAGTTGGCTCTGACAAATCTGAAAACATGTGATACGAGGTATGACTATACTCTAGGGCTTTCTCCCTAGAGAGGGCTTGGTGATGTCAGTGCTAGAGCTTCGAGGAAGTCGGAAGCACCTTCCTGCCGACTTTACCAGGATTCATGAGAATATGATAGTTGAACACCACCTGCTTCCCTTTAACAAGTTCATTCTTAATTGCTGACTGCTTTGGCCATATTTCATGCTCTAGAGAAGTACTGCAGATATACGGCTGGTGTTGTTGTTACCAGTCTATTTCACAGGGATTGGGTGAAAACAGCATCTCTAATACTAGCTCAAAATAGTGGCACTACTACATTGATGGAATGATAGGAATCATAATTTATTCTTACATATTCGTGGGTGAATGAAAGATACATTACAAAATGAACCATTTGCTTCATGAGTCAAAAAGAAAGGAGTTGGTGAAAACATTTTTGCTTGGAGAAAATCACTTATAGGATAAGGAATTGGAGAGGGCAAATGTGCTTCTCATGAACTCCTGCCAGCTCCTGTGGACCGAGGATTATGAGAGCAGATAAAACTGAAGGAGAAATAATTTAGGGGGCATTAATAATGAAGAGGAGACGACAGGTAGAAATGTGGTGATGATCAAAACCTGAAAGCATCGTAACTCAAAATCCGATGTGTGGCATTATATTGGTTTCCCTGCCTGGCTTTATTGATGTATCCACAACGTAAAGTTGCCTTTAACAACTGCCATCCTTGGAAAAATGGTCAAAACGCTATTTTTATTGTGTTGAGGTTATGGAAACTTACCATTTTATGTAAATGAATCATACACTTCTCATAAAGGAAAATGAAAGAAAAAAAAGCCAGAAAATAGGATATAAAATAGAAGCAGCATATAATTAAATAACTATGGAAACTTAAATTGAAATAAAAACATAAATCTTTTCTACAAAAGGCACATGTAATAAAAGCTTAGAAGAGTAACAAAAGCAAATAAGAACTTGTGGTACTGAGGCTGAAATAGAGTTATGCATTCTTGTCACACTCAGTTAATTTGAGAGAAATCCAAAGGATAGGTAAATTGACTGAGTAATACTGAGTCAAATAGTAATCAATATTCTCATTTAGTCCCAATCAGTGCCTTTTATTTATTTGTTGTTGTAAAATTGTAGAAATTACATTACTCTTGCTATAAGAAAAACAATTATCAAGATATTTATAATGATCTACTGACAGACACCTAGGTTGGTTCCAGAATTTGGCTATTTTGAATTGTGCTACTATAAACACGGATATGCATGTATCACTATAGTATTCTAACTTTAATTCTTTTGGAAATATACCAAGGAGTGGTATGGCTGGGTCATATGGTGGTTCCATTCTGAGTCTTTTGAGGAACCTCCACACTAATCTTTATAGTGGCTGTACTAATTACAATCCCACCAATAGTGTAAAAGAGTTCCTAATTTCCCAATATCTTTGCCAGAATTTACTGGTGTTTGCATTCTTGATGGATGTCATTCTAATTGGAGTAAGTTGGAATCTCAGTGTAGTTTTGACTTGCATTTCCCTGATTGCTAATGATGCTGAATATTTTTTCATATATTTATTAGCTAGTTGTACTCTTTCTTTTGAGAAGTGTCTATCAGATCAATTGCCCATTTTTAAATTTTTTTTAGTGTTAAGGTCTTTCAGTTCATTATATATCCTAGATCTTACTCTTCTATCTGAGGAGTAGCTGGCAAAGGTTTTCTCCCATTCCGTAGGCTTTCTCTTCAGCTTCATCTGAAGTTACTGGCATCCACTGCTCCCCCAGCCTGTGCTGCCCCTTTCTACCTCACCTTCCTCCTTTCCATCCCTCCTGCCCATTTCTGCATGGACATCAGCTTGGCAGGTGTCCTTGGCCCCAGTCACAATCATTCCCTCTCCCTGGGTCTTCTTTTCATGCCTTCCTTTCATTTATAGGACTTATCAAAATTACATTAATAAACATATTAATTTTATTATGTGTTTAATATTTGCCTTCCCTGTGGGTTTTTTGTGTGTGTGTGTGTGTGTGTGTGTGTGTGTGTGTGTGTGTGTGTGTGTTTGTGTGAGTTACTGAGGATTTAATCCAGGGATGCTTTACTACTGAGCTAGACACCCAGCCCTTTATATTTTATTTTTTGAAACAGAGTCTTGTTAAGTTCCCCAGGCTGGCTTTGTACCTATAATCCTCCTGTAAGTCTCCCTCATACTGGGATTACAGGCATGCACCACTACAACACAGGATTTTGTCTTTCATGTTTGATGGAGACCTTTGATGGCCATTTGGTGTTTGAGCGTGGACTTTGGGCTATGCACAGCGC